>JADBJO010000949.1:493032-523173 GCA_016801955.1 Conus betulinus | reverse complement strand
TAAAAAGACAACTAACAAAATAAGATCATGAAAACAGCAAATACCCGGATTGGATCCAACTGGGCTTACGTACGATTCGTACAAAATTAAAAGAGGACATGGGATCTGGAATATGCACTGTGAAGCATCCTTTCTAAATTCTGGACAACTGGGAATCACAGTAGGGGCAACGTATAGGAACGTGGTGTTGTTGCTACAATATCAATGGGCGGCCGCAGCACATCGAATATTCTTGACATATTTTGTTCTGACTGCATTTATTTTCAACCGAAATAATAAGGAGAGAGTTGTTTTTACTGTGTCCTGGTAATATCTCCCATATTTGTATTACGGTTTACTGGATTTACTGATGTAGCCCTTTTTAAAATTACTTGCTCGAGAGTTCGTAACACCAAGTATAGAAGAGTCGGGTTTGTGTATTCGGGAAGAACACTTTTCTTTGTACGTATTCCTCAAATTTTTCAAAAGAGGCTCTTTGTAAATAGAAGAATATCCTTCGTGTAAGCTCAAGGGAATATGAATAGTAGCCGTATTGTCAGAATGGTTTGCACCTGCTCGAGTAGATTCTAAAGCTTGAAGAACTGACTTGGAATCTACACAGAAGAGATACCATAAAAGTCAAATGATAAATCATTTATGTACTTTACGGCCATTAATATTGCTATTAGTTCGGCTGTAAAGATAGACAGATTTGCCCAAGATGAAAGGACTTTTCAATTTTTAAAAATGGAATGACAAAGCCACAACCAGCATTATTGTTTAATAGAGACCCATCAGTATAGACTTTTACGAAAGTGACGATAACAATCATTGTATGTGATTTTGCTTCGCAAGCTAGAATATTAATGTTATCTGTTTTAGATATAGTAGTATAGTTATAATCAAATTTTGGTTTGAAGAGCTCCCAGTTTGGTACGGGACTTACGGGAAAACGCACAGCAAGCTTTTTATGATTGATACCTGAATTTGTCAACAAGTGAGAAGAATATGTGAGTATCGTTTTAGTGGCTCGAATGTTTTTTCGCACGTTTAGGAAAGTCTACATCAGACCTCATATCCAGTTCCGTTTGATTAGCACTTTGAATAGTTGAGCAGCGAAGAATGTACTTAGCGCAGGCTAGTTCGCGATGGTCATCAAGAGGTAAGACACCAGCTTCATGGTATGTTCCTAAAGCTGAAGCATGAAATGGAACACCAAGGGACTAATCTGAATGCCTTAGAGTCTATACACTGAAGCTTTTTTAATAGGTACTTAGGAGCACTAAAAAAAGACCTCTTGTGCATATGACAATTTGGATGTAACTAAGGCAGAAGAAAGATGTATTAAACTTTTTGTTTCCTGGCCCCAACTTTGTTGCTTTATAACTTTGAGCATATTAAGAGATTTTCTTGCTTGATTTATTATATGTTCCAAATGAAAATTCCAAGAAAGATTTGACATAAGATGCACACCAAGGAATTTAATCTCAGAAGTGTAGCTCAATGTAGAATTATGTACTTTGAAGTTAGGAGTATTGTGAGCAGACCCTCCTGCATCAAATAACATCATACGGGATTTTTCAGCCGACAGGCATAAGCCATTATCAGACATGAAGTTTTGCAATGTTGTCTAACTCTCTTTGATATGTTCTTCTTATGTAATTTAACAGATCTTTTTGATGTGTTCTTTTTTTAATGTGGCGTTCAACCATAAGCAGATGTCGTCCGCATATTGAATTAAGCTAAATTTTTTTTAAATGCATTTAGGTAAAATCATTAATTAAATATATAAAGAGAAGAGGGGCGATCACAGAGCCTTGAGGGATACCCCATATCTAGTAATCTTTTGGATGAATGAGTATTACCAATTCTTGTCTGAATACTTCTGTTGGTCAGGAATGTTTTAACAAATTTTATAAATATGACCAGAGAGACCTATAGTTTTTAATTTATATAAAAGCCTATCATGCCAAACTTTGATCAAATGCCTTGCTGATATCGAAAAATGTGGGCGAGAACGTTTTGTCTTCTAGCAAACTGGTGTTTTTAATTTGCGTAGTTAGCTTTACAAGATGATCAATAGTAGACCTGCCCTTTCTAAAACCAGCCTGGTTTGCAGGAATAATGCCATTTTTTTCACAATAGTATGTCAATCTGTTTTAGAACAATTATCTCCATTAGTTTACAGACAGTGTGTGTGTGTGTGTGTGTGTGTGTGTGTGTGTGTGTGTGTGTGTGTGTGTGTGTGTGTGTGTGTGTGTGCGCGTGCGTGCGTGCCTGTGTGCGTGCGTGTGTGTGTGTGTGTGTGTATGTGTGTGTGCGCGCGCGCGCGCGAGTATGTGTGCAAGTTTGGTGTGTGGTGTGGTGTGTTGTGTTTATGTATAAGTGTGTTGGTATGGGGGGGGGGGTATCGGGGGGGGGGGGGGGGGGGGGGGGGGGGGGGGGGGGGGGGGGTTGCTTTCTGTTTTCCTTGTGTTTATTATTCTATGATGTATAAGGGGCGTCAAACCGGTGAAAATTACTGTTTTCATCATTTTTTTTTTTTTCTTTTCTTTCTTTTTCGTTTTGTTTTATTTTTCCTTTTTTTTTTTTTTTTTGTTCGCGCACGCACGTACACACACACACACACACACACACACACACACTCTCTCTCTCTCTCTCTCTCTCTCTCTCTCTCTCTCTCTCTCTCTCTCTCTCTCGACATTATGGGACAACTGCAGTGAAACCACACTTAAAAATGATCATCAAATGTACAAAAGAGCACTAAAATTAGTATTGATAAAATCAAGCACTCTGACCAAAGAGATCATAAAAAACTTAGTATACTAACTTTCCACAACACAGACTTTTGTTCAATAAGGCAGTATGTATGTAATGCATAATGTTATGTACGGCAATGGTCCTAAAAAAGATTTATGACACGTTTAAACTAACATCCATAGACCATCATTTTTTTATCTTTTCCCTAGACCAAGAATAATCTTTACAAAATCTAGTTTTTTATATTGGTGGTGAAAAAGTATGGAACAAGCTACCAACACGCTTTAAAAGTATAAAACAATAAAATCCAGTTTTAAAAATAATTTTGAAAAGGTTTCTCATGAATGGTTTCATAACTTATATTTTTCTCAACCCATTGAAATGACGTTTTATGATTTTACACAGTGTGTACATGTGTGTATATATACCTAGCTATGTACATGCTCGCGCATGAGCGTGTGTGCCTCAAAGGAAAGGGTATAGTCATGTCGGCAGTATTGTTCAAGACTCTGCGCCTCCAGGCTAGGACTGCAGAGCCACCTTCGCGTGCATCGATGAGCTGCAGAACGCAAATGTCATCATCGGATCCGATGGATAACCAACACATACAGTGCACAATTTGTGAAGACAATGTACATATTGTACATAACCAATCTCTCTCTCTCTCCTCTCTCTCTCTCTCTCTCTCTCTCTCTCTCTCTCTTTCTCCCTCCCTCCCTCCCTCTCTCCCTCTCTCTCTCTCTCTCTCTCTCTCTCTCTCTGTCTCTCTCTCTTTCGTTACTTTCTGGATTTTCCCCCTTCTCATTTGTACACTCTTTACCCCCCCTCCCCCCCTCCCCATCCATTTCTTTTCTGGTTTCTATTTTTCATTGTCTTTGATTTTTTCATAAATTTCTGTGATTTTTTCGTCGTTTCATCTATATATTTTTTTTGTGGATGGCTTGATGTAAAAAAGCAGATTTATTGCTTATTCAACTAATGCCGCTCTTTGCTATGATATTTCTTATTTTAAAGAAAGATGATGAAAATTAATGATGATGACAACAACGACAAAATAAAGAAGTGAATGAAGACGGAAGCAAAGAACAAAGCTTACTAGCTGCCATCAGGCACGCAAAACCGTGACGATCTGTGCAAGTTTCAGGGACGTAACCATCACTCATATTCCACGTAGCACACGTCACCTTCTCGGTGACGCCATAAGTCCTCAAGCGTTCTTTGTCGTCATCACTGACGTCAACCTTAGACCCGTTCCACCATCTCCACTCATCCTTCGCCTCTTTCTGCATTGGCGCCCAGAGTCGATCTGTGGTTATCCAGCTGGTGACAAAAGTTCACGTTACCGTCATGACGGTTTTGATTTATCGTTATATATTGTCTCTCAGACCGCAGAGGCCGTTGTTCAGATGACGTACCATGGCGTCAGACATTAGTTTTGAATCATAGCGCTTTTTTTTTCTGACGGCCACAGGGTCCGACCATTTTGTGGTCATGTATTTTCATCCGCCCAGCGCATACTTTCATTCTCATCTGAATTTGTCTGTGAGCAAGATTATGCAAATGTAACCGGACCGATTTAACAAAACTTGCTGGGAACTAAGTGAGGCCCACCATGAACTGACTCTTCTTCTTCTCTCTTCTTCTTCTTCTTCAGCATTGCTGACCATGACTAATGGGCTGTCCAGTGTTTGTGGGTCGAAGTCCATGTCTGCGTCAGCAATGTGACCTGTTCCCACATGCAGTTTCTCCCTCAGGCCTGCATAGGGCCATCTTTTCTGTCGAAGAGTGTCAAAGGCGGGCCAAGACCAGAAGAGCAATTCGATGTTGGTACGGATGCAGATTGAGCGGCGGTCCATGGAATTAAAAAGAAAACAAACTTCCTGTACCATTCTCAAGATAAGATTTTTTTTTTCTACTTTCGTTGTTTGTTGTAAGTTTCTCTGGGACACAAAGCATGAAAAATAGTCATTAGATGAACCGATAACTTTCAATTCTCAGATTGTTGATGCAGATCCGAGTTTTACAGTTGAGATCCGGTTAGCAAACACCACCAATAAGGGAAGTGTGTGGCCGAGGGGGGGGGAGGGGAGGGGAGGGTGTGGACCTTCTTATTCTTTAAATGCATCGTGACAAACTTGAGCTGGAAACATGGCAACTACCCTCTAAAGTGTAGATGAAATCTGTGAGAAATCGCATGAGTGAGAACCACGCCATGTTATGATCTATATCATTGAAGATTTGGGAGATAATAGGAAGGGGAAGAGTTTGGCATGCGATTTATTCGGGTAGGGTATGACTTATTGGTGAGAGAAACCAGAAGGGCAAGGACCGCAAATATGTCAGGCCACGTTTCCGATCTTAATATACTGGACAGCATATCTTACAAATTTTTGTGTTTTGGAACTCGTTTGAGTTAACTCGCACAATGACATGAAAGGAAGGTGGGATGGGGTAGGGGTGGGGGTGATGAACAGCTTCTGCTTGTTTTGTTTTTAAAAACACCACAAGTCTAATACAGCTCTGTCATCCCTGCTAATCTGTGTGCAAGCCTCTCAAGTTTTACCCGACACAATAAACGGATGTTGTCAGTGCCTTGGCTGAACAAATGGACAGGCTTTGCATGCAGAGATTGTTTGGACCTCGGCGGAGAGCTGGCTCTTGGCGAGAGCTCTTTACTACCTTCGCAAAGGAGGTCATGTTCCAACCACAGCTGTTGGTTGGTTTTTGTTTACTGTCCGTCACAAAAGTACATACCAGCGAATGATAGAAAAGAGGGGGAGGCCAAGTGTTGATGAGTAAGCTGCAGATTCCTGATCAAACGTGGTTCGTCTGTTCTTTGATTATCGCTATATAGTCCCATCTATCATTGCTCATCATCATTTATTGTTGGAAATAAACTTCACACATAAGAATATATGGTAACTTCCCACATGTATGACGTAACCATTCTCACACAAATGGTTAACGAACGTCACTGAGGGTCTGCTGTCGTCACTTTGAAATGGCCTCATCTGTCCTTAATGGCACGGGTTTTGAAGGTCTGCTGTCAAGATTGGCAATGATTGGTCAGCTTGACGGAATTTACCAAAAAAAAAAACGTTTTAGACAAAAAGTGAAAATGAACACTTGAATCGATCAAAATCGTAACGATGAAATTGGCATTTTCACCTTTATTTAAAGAGTAGTAGTAGTAGTAGTAGTATAGTAGTAGTAGCGAGTAGTAGTATAGTAGGCCAAATCTTGGCATTGAGTAAATTCTCTTGAATATGACGTCATTAGTTGGGCCTATGTTTAAAGGAGCTTGATGTTCGTGACGTTTATGAAAAAAAAAAAAACCTTGAGGTCAGCCAAGCTGTAATTAACGAGACAAAAATCTCTGTCTGTCTGTCTGTCTGATCTGTCCTCTTCCATTCTCTCTCTCTCCCTCTCTCATCTCGGCTCCATCTCTCTCTCATCTGCTCTCTCTCTCTCTCTCTCTCTTTGTGTGTGTGTGTGTTGTGGGTTGGTGGGTGTGTGTGTGTGTGTGCGTGCGTGCGTGCGTGCGTGCGTTGTGTGTGTGTGTGTGTGTGTGCTTTGGCATTCCAACATGATCGTTGAGAACAAACCTTGAAAAGTTTTCCCTCTGCGGTAGTGTATCTCTGCGCGCGTCACGGCAGGTGTGATCAAGTTGGTCCTCCACGATATTCGCAGGCGGCCCGTGCTTCATGATACGTCATACGGTATTCGTCAAACAATTCGTACGAACGATGAGTGAAACGACCAGGGCTCACATATCCCCTGCACCAACTGCGAAAATCAGTGGTTCCATTACTACTGCTCGCACAGATTTAGCTATAGGGTCACATGGGACATGGAGGAAAATAGCCACACATAACTACTGACATGCAGATGATGAGTAAGAACAAGAACGAGGAGAAAAAGAAGTATAAAACATTATGTAGACGAGACGAGAATGCTCCGGAGGAGAAAGAAAATAAGACCCGATGTCTGTAACGAGACAAACTTCTTGAGGCTGCCAACTCAGTTGATGGTCCGAGGCTTTTTCTTTGACGTTTAGCTGTGGAAAAAAAAAAAAAACAAAAAAGATTCCGACTGCTTTTCCTAACAATCAGAAAATGTTTACACTTTTGTGCATGGAGAAAGGAACTATGATTGAACATCATTGTTCATTCACCACTTTGGCGTCACAAGGGAGTATTGCGCATGTAATGTAGGCACTGTTTTTTATTGTTTTGTCGCTGAGGAGGCATACTTGCCGATAATTTCTGTCCTGTTTTGTGTCGTGCATTAAACCTGCGTTTACTTCAACACTTGTTTTGGTGTGCTCTCCCGTTTTTTGTTCGTCGTTGTTCCGGTGACGCTGCAGTTTGTTCTCATTGCCTTTTGAACATCATTGAAATCCGACTGCTTTTCTGCTAACAATAGAAAATGTTACATTTTTGTGCATGGAGGAAACGAACTATGACTGAACATCACTGAAAAAAATTATTCATTTTCTTTTACATGAAAACGCCGATATAGGCACATCAATTTGTTTTCTATTGAAGATGAGAAGCGGGATTGATGAGAAAAGCAGCTTAGTAGACAGAAGTTATTTCTGTCACCTATGGATCGGTTCTCCACCAGCTGCGGAGCTGAAGCTTTGGCACTGCGCTATGCTGCGTAGACCTTAAACACACACACACACACATCACACACACTTTTTTTTTTTTTTTTCCTGCAGATGAGTTGGTAGGAGCGAACAGCGATGTATTCTGATTCAACTGAAATTTAGATCTCTCTAGATCTGGGGCTGTGTAAGGGGACATCTTGAAAAGGCGAACGCTGCGCGCGCGCGCGCGGCGTGTGTGTGTGTGTTGTGTGTGATTTTTTTAAACTGATAACAATGAAATGCCTTCAAATTCTCGGTAACTCTTCGCGTGCTTCGCGGCACTTAAGTTAGAATCACAGGTTGTGAATTGTCCTCTATGAATCTGGTGTTAAGGAAATGTTCGCATAATAAGCCTCTGACAAAAAACTAACATTCTTCATGCACAAATCTGACAAACTGAAACCTTTCCTTTTATATATCGAAGCTAAACGCTGCAAAATCTCTCGCAAAATCCCGCCTGAATAGGCTATTAAATGGATTTGTGAATGTATGGAGAAAAAAAAAACATCGAAGTAAAATCGCGGAGAAGACAGCAACACAATTTGATATATAAAACATCGGAACATCAGCGTCCATCTTACACACACACACACACACACACCACACACACACGCACCACCACACACATGCAAGACGAAAGAGAGAGAGAGAGAAAGAAATCGGACGGACGAGAGTACAAACCTGGCACGGAGAGAGAGGAGAACGAGGGTGACTGTAGCCAACAATGACTGGTCTGTCCCCTGAAAAAAAAACCCAATCTACATGAAAACTGCTGGAACAACCAGTCCCGGCTGTGTTGGTGTTTCGAATCATGGAAGATAATTGAAATGTCAACCTAGGAAAGGGGGTTGCCGTTTGGCAGAGACTGGAACAGTTGAGAAGAAGGAAATTGGAAGGAGAGGGACCACAATAAGATGAAAATGGGGGAGTGTTCTCGGGACACTGAAGAGCAAGTGGTCAAAAACAGATGTAGAAAACTTGCTAAAGTTCATCTGCTAGTGTCAGTGGTGACTGCTTCCTTCACTTCTAGCGCTTGTCCTCAAGTAGTGTGAGATTTGTGTGTACAAACCCCCCTCTCTTTCCTCACCTTCCCTTTGCCTTTCATTCTGCTATCGCATGCATTCATCACACGTGAGTTAAATTCAGGTGTGTTGCCTTCCAAGTTTCATCAGGAATGATTGTGTCTCACAGAAACTACAAGCAAAATCAAAAGTGTCAAGCAGAACTTGGGGCATAGCTTGATTAATTGTAATATCTGTAAAGGTCAGCTATATCATCGAGGGATAATTGGAGTGGCTTCAACAACACATGTGGATGATGGGTACTAGATCTGTTTAAGAGCATGATCTGTTATCGATGAAACAACTGAAAGCTTCAACAACACGTTTTATATGATTTTTTTTAATCTGCCTGCATAGGGCAGCCATTGTTGTTGAGCGATAATTTGAGAGTCCAGCAACACATTCAGACGATGTTTATAACTGACATTGACTGATTTTTTTCTACAATTAACAAACTTATACCCTTCACATCGTCTGTCTTTTGACATTGTCTTTTTCATATCCCAATGTGGATGATACCATGGTGACTCTAGCAGTTGCCAAATCTTGAGAGACTGCCTCTCACCTTGCAAATATTATCTAAATGTGCTGTTGAAATCTCAATGATCTTTTTCAGATGGATCTGAAAATATTTTTCCAAATCAAATAATGCACAACCATGAAACCTTGGCAAGCACATATGTGGATGTTTTCATGGGGGAACTGATAATAAGTTTGTGGAAAGCTTCCTGTTCCCTTTACTTATATAAATTTAACCAGCCGTGTCGGTTACCTTGTCACATCTTCACTGGAAACGCTTCCGAGATGATGGATTTATTATTCTCAAAAAACAATGCTGATGTTCCCTTCCTCAAGAGATACTTAAACTGCCCTTATTCGCGCGCAAGATAGAATGGCAGTTACTGATGGAGACAATTGTTTATAAGATTATATCAATGAAGATGTAAAGGTTAATATCAATGAAACTGGCAAGATGGAAACTGACGTCTACTCCAATTTGTAGTGGTTATCTTCCACCCACATCCTGCCATCTACCTCCAGCAGTTACAGCTTGATCAAGGGTAACGGCGCCAGATTCCGAATGATATGTAATTCAGACTCGGTTCTTTAAGACAACATTATACATGTTTGGATGGAAATGCAGAAGAACTATCACTGATCTTTAAGCTGGATCAAACAGAGATCGCTCCAAACTATCATACCGAAGGAAAAATAGGGAAAGAAAAAAAAAATGGGTTACGATGTTGACCCCCCGAAAACAATCCAAGCAAAAATTATTCAGGAAAACATCCACTTCCTGTATGCAACACCAACAATGAAACTGCATTTCATCCAAATGCCACATCAGCAGACAAAAAAGCAGGAAAACACTGGCGAATTTATTAAGCCAATCGTCCGACAAAGATTTGTACTTCGTTGTTCATATTTACAACCTGGATTTTATCCAAATGAAAAGCGTTGTTATACTTGTGTGCATTCTGACATCACAACAGTAACAAAATCTGTATGGACGGTCGTCAATGGAAAAATTAAAGACCATCTTTTGACGCTAAGCTTTCAAAAATACCAGAATGCGATGTCGAAGACCATGTGTTTTAATAATGTAGCCCGCTCGACGGTTCTAAAACTTTGCATTCTTTAAACCGTAGCTAATGCGAACAGGTTCACCATGATGATCTGTTTAGCAGGTGTTTACCCCCGGCACCTTTTTGTACTCCCAGTTCTTAAAGAAAAGGGAGTACTTTAGAATGGGAACGAAGAAATGCTGTCTGTGTGTCCGACCGTCCGTGGTCAAAAATGTGTTCCACTCGCTCCAGACAAAACTACTGGGCCGATCTCTTTCTGAAAATTTGTAGGTATGTTCATTATGGGTCACGCATGATGCCTGATGTTTTAGTTTACCTTTATAGCCGTTTACTAACGGCTGTAACGGCCTGTAACGGTTTTTTTCTGCTTTATGAAATATCTCAGAAAGCACTTGGCCAATCTTTTCTGAAAATTTTTGTAGGTATGTTCATTATGGGTCACGAATAATGCCCGATGTTTTAGTTTACCGTTATACCATTACTAACGGCTGTAACGGCCTGTAACGGTTTTCCTTCTTCATGGAATATCTCAGGCCGATCTTTGTGAAAATCAGCAGGTATGTTCATTAAGGGTCACGAATAATGCCCGGTGTTTTAGTTTACCGTTATAGCCGTTACTAACGGCTGTAACGGTTTGTTTTTCTTCATGGAATATCTCAGAAAGTACTTGGCCGATCTTTGTGAAAATTAGCAGAAAGGTTCATTATGGGTCCCGGATGATGCCCGAATGTTTTAGTATACCGTTATAGCCATAACTAAGGGCTGTAACGGCCTGTAACGGTTTTTCTTCTCCATGGAATATCTCAGAAAGTACTTAGCCGTCTTTGTGAAAATTAGCAGGTATGTTCATTATGGGTCACGGATGATGCCCCGATGTTTAGTTTACCTCGTTATAGCCGTTACTAACGGCTGTAACAGACTGTAACGGTTTTTCTTCTTTATAGAATATATCAAAAAGTACTTGACCGATCTTTCTGAAAATTTGTAGGTATGTTCATTATGGGTAATGAATAAATGCCTGATCTTTTAGTTTACCGTTATAGCCGTTACTAACGGCTGTAACTGCCTGTAACGGTTTTTCTTCCTCCACCGAATATCTCACAAAAGTACTTGATCTTTGTGAAAACAAGGAGGTATGTTCATTATGGGTCATGGATGATGTCCGATATTTTAGTGTACCGTTACAGCCGTTACTAACGGCTGCATGGTTGCTGTTGGGACAGTGTTGTAAGCCCTAATCCATAATCTATCACAATGAATACAATGCGTGATACAGTCGGTAGAGATGGCACTATTCAGTGCCTTTAGCTGCCATTGCTTTCATGGCAGATAAGCTTTTTTTTGCATTTAAGAACAATATTCCTCAACATGCTTTCTAAAGGTTAGCATTCTGTCAAAGCCTACACCCAAATAGCGTAGGTTGTTAGTTGATTCAACTGGTATCCCCATTGAAGGAAACTGATGAGGGTACTTGTCCTGGTGTCTTGTTGTTGAGAGTGCAGACAAATGTCTGGGCTTTTGTAGGTTTGATGGACGATCCAGTTTCTTGCCACCACTGAGCAATGTTGTTCAACTGTTGCTGAACTGCTTTCGTTCTTTCTTCAGCATTCTTTGATGTTTTGTAGATCAGGCCGTCATCTGTGAATGTCATCACTCGAGCAATTCCGTTTCTGTTGAGGTCTGCCAGGCCTTTTGTGTAGACATTGTGCAGAACAGGGGAAAGAGGAGAACCTTGAGGTAATCCCATAGAAAGTTTATGAGGTTCAGAAGTCCAATCTCCATATCGTAGAATGACTGTTCGCTCCCGAAGTGCCGCTGCTATCCATCGTGTGAGTGTCTTGCTGACTCCGTAGTCAAGGAGTAGTTCCATGAGAGAGCCATACTCCATCTTCGGGGAAGGTGTGTGCTATGTGTAACATGTCCATCCATACCAACGGCCAAACTGGCCTTCTCTTCCGAAAGTTGGTGATGGGATTTTTTACGTCTACAAGATGTTATGCATGCGTTCACACACGGAACCTCGTTTTATAGTCCCATTCGAAAGACTGTATGAGAAATGGAGTCGGAACCAATAACTCCGAGGGGAAAAATCCCCCTGTACCGAAACGGCCCGGCGGAGATTCGAATCCGCTACCCCCAGGATCACCGAGATTACGAGTCCGGCGCTCTACCACTGAGCTATTCCGGTCCTCTTTACAATTAATTAAACGGAATAGTTTTGAGCACTGTTCATTTAGGTTCATTTATGCCTCGCCCTGTCCCGCTGTCTCGTTTCTTCTTCTTCTTCTTCTTCTTCTTCTAACAACTTTACATGAATAATTGAATATTCATTAACAGGTAAGCTACACTTCAACATTTCCTTCCTCTCTCTCTTCTCTCTCTCGTCTCTCTCTCTCCACTCTCTCTCTCCTCGTCTCTCTCTCCTCTTCTCTCATCTCTCTCTCTCTCTCTCTCTCTCTCTCTTGCCTGTTTGGCTGTCCCTCTTGTCACCTCCTCCTATTTCTTCTGTCGCTTTTCTCTCTTTCTCTCCCGTTCCTCTCTTCCCTTTTCCCTCCCTGTCTCTTCTTCCTCTCTGCATTGTGCTTTTGTTCACCCCTGCATCTGCCCGCCTCCTCTCTCTCTCTCTCTCTCTCTATCTCTCTCTCTCTCTCTCTCCTCTCTCTCATCCACTTCACCCCCCTACCCCTGACTCGTGTACATCCACTGTGTCGTACTTCCTATGCCGTTTTTTTTTTCCCCAGTGCTCGCCCTTGACCAGCTTCTGTGTTTACCTCCATATCGCCACAACACACGCATTCCTCCTCCCCTCTCTCTCTGCCCCCCCCCCCCCCCCCCCCTTCCCCCCGCCCCCTCCTTCCTCTTAAGTGACGCAGTGATGCATACAGCACACCTCTCTCAACCTCTCCCGTCCCACTCGATCCTTCCTTCCTCATCCTTCCTCTTCCCCTTCTCTCCTCCACATCTATCTCCACGCAGCGAAAGTTTATTGGGTACAGGCAAACGGCCTGTTTTGAAAAAGGCGCAGTATAATGAGAGTAAACTGTCGAACAAACAATCGACACCTGGGCAGAAATAGTTGGGTTTTTTTTTTTTTTTCTTTTCTTTAATCAACGTGACAGCGAAGAATTACTCTACATTAATTGTGTAATCAAACACCACTTTCACAGCGTAACATCGTCAGCCTATTTCATTTCAATCTGTCAAGCGCAGTAAAATTGAAACAGTCATGGGTCGTCGAGGTATTTTTTGCTAATCCTGAGAGGCAGACAGCTAGGTAGAAGACCTTGTTCACCTTCTTTGGGGCGTTGTTATATCATGGACACAGCATATATTATGTTCATCAACATGAGCTTACCTAAACATCCGTGCTAGTTACCACAAGTTCTTAACCACAAACTTGTTGTGCAGCTTTCAGATGGAGTAATGGAACAATACGTGTCTACGTTTCAACGGGAAGAAAAAGAGATTACCGTACTCTGCCACGCAGACACACACGACGCAGTGGTGTCAAAGCAAACAAGCAAGCAAGCAAGTGTGTGTGTGTGTATGTGTGTGTGTGTGTGTATGTGTGTGTGTGTGTGTGTGTGTGGTGTGTGTGTGTGTGTGTGCGTGCGTGCGTGCGTGCGTGTGTGTCCGTGCGTGCGTGTGTGGGTGTGTAATGAAAAGAAAGACCAGGTTTGAACAAAGTGTTCTTTTTCCCCGTTCTGGCTCCCTTGATGACAAATTCATGTTATTGCACAGCCTGTCAATAATTGCTATGGCTGTTGGATTCATGGTTTTCTGGACGGGCTGCTGTTTTTTCTGCAGCCTGTGCTTTGAAGAATATCAATCTACCGGAACGAAACAAAAAAAACAACACACAGCAAAAAAAAATTCTCAAAGAGCACGGTAATTCTGAAATCAAATATGCAAAACTGAACTGTATGTACTTGGTTTTGTTTTGCTGGGAATGAAGTGTATCCTTTGCTGAAACGGCAAATAACCCGGCATTGTTGAAAACGAGCATAGACCAAAACACGAATAATCACGCGAATCGGACTGTAAAGTAATGGCTATTTAACCACACTACAAAACAAACATGTAAATGTTCACAAATTTGTCTTCTTCATATGTCACATATTACAGACGCAACACAACAACAACAACAAAAAAGCACGTAACCATCCCCCCTTCTCCCTTTCATCCTTTCCCCCCTCCCCTCCCCATCCGAGCTGCCGGCAGGATAATGGGAATTTCAAAAAGAAAAATGGAAAAAGTGAGGACACCTGTGGAACAGCGTGGAGCAGAGTGGGAGAGCTGAGAAGTCACATGGTTGAGCGTTTGGAAAAGAGCGGGTAGGAGGGAAAGAGGTTTTTTTTTTTTTTTTTTTTTTTTTTTTTTTTTTTTTTTTTTTTTTCTGTACTTCCTCGGGTAGAACTGGCGTTCATTTCTGCGTAAGCGACCGTTTTCGACCTTAAAATTAGAATAGTCATATAACGTCTTCAGGGGTAATATCTGAAACACGACGCGTTTTGAATTTGTGCTCCCCACGTGACCAGCACGCGATGGTCGGTCCACTCCTTTTCCGAAGAGTTGACTCCGAAACGAACATCGCTTCCAGCCTGGCTGTCTCCTGCAGGCGTCAAACCCTCGACCTTGGAAGAAGAGCCTGACGCCTTACCCACTACGCCAACCGCGCTGGGCGAAGAAATAAATTGAAGATCGTTAACCAAAATGCACGGCAAAATGTGAGTTACATGACAGCATCTCTTCAATCAAAAGAAACGCGCGGCAAAGTGTTGGTGTGTAACACAGCAAAGTGAATTACGGTTAACGTATACACATGAATGGAAGGGTATGGTGAAAGGACGGCAACGGTCAGTCGCCTCTCGCAGCGAAGCAAGGTTTTGACCCCAAGGCAGGCTGCCGTATCTCAACACCAAAGTGACAGGAAAACCAGAAGAATTCCGAGAAGAAAAAAAAAGATGCAAACATATAAACGTACTCCCAGTTTATCTTGAATACGCGTGTAAACACACACACACACACACACACACACACACCACACACTCGTCACAATCAAACATATATATGTCATAATGTATTTCGTCACTGAGGTAAGAAAACAGCCAAGTACTTTCAGAGATAATCCATAAAGAGAGAAAAACCGTTTTGGGCCGTCATAGCCGTTAGTAAAGGCTATTCTGGTAAAAAAAAAAAAACATCGGGCATCATCCGTGACCCATAATGAACATACCTACAATTTTTCAGAAAGATCGGCCCAGGAATTTTGTCTGGAGCGAGTGGAACATATTTTGACCACGGACAGACACACACAGACACACAGACAGCATTTCTTCGTTCCCATTGTAAAGTACTCCCTGTTCTATAGAACTGGGAGTACAAAAAAAAGAAGAAAAAAAAAACAGAAAAGAAGAACTTGGCCAGAAGCATATGCAAGGAAACTGCTGTAAAACACTTGTAAAGAAAGGGAAAGGAGAAGTGGGGGAAAAGGAGAGAAATGTGCGTAGAAAGTGATAGGTCAGAAATTTCTCGCGATGTAATATGATGAGCGATACATAGCACCAGTATAATATAATGATACGACACAGCCGAAGGGGGAGGGAGGGAAGGAGTGAAAAAGAAGAGAGAAACGAGATGAAGGGAAGGAGAAATGGAAGAGAGAGAAGAATATGATAGGTATTAAAGTGAATGTCATCAGCACTCTCGTTGACTTAATCAGGGAAAAAACCCTCTCCATTTATCTTGATCTCTTTACATTTTTTTTTCTCTCTCGACCTCTGATTGTAATTACTTTTTTTTCAAGTCAATGGAGCGTTGTCAACACCTCCTAGCAAGATTATTTTTTCATATTAAAATGTGCTTTATTTATACCTTTTGTTGTTGTTGCAATGTTATTACATTTGTACAACATTGATTTCACAACGTGTGTCATCTCAACCCTCGATGTTAGGGTGCTTCAGCCTTCTCTTGGGTCAGACCTCGGTGGGCCGTTTTCTTGTTGTGGTTGGTGGTGGTGATGTTGGTGTTGTGGTTGTTGTGGTTGTTTTACAAGTTATGTATTTGGCAACAAGTTTTTCTACAGATGTCTACGCTTTGGGGGCCCCTGGATGGTATTCTGCTCTTCGATATAAGACGGCTGACTATTTTCTGTGTTGTGGTATTCAGTTTACTTTGATTCCGAAGTGTGTGTGTGTGTGTGTGTGTGTGTGTGTGTGCGTGCGTGCGTGCGTGTGTGTGTTGTTTTATAACGATATTCTGATGCGTCCCATTTTTGTTTTATCTTGTGGGCGGCTTCAGTGAGTTCTGGTTTGATGCGTCTCGTGAACAGTAATCGGGGAGAAAGATGCAAACAGTTTTCCAGAAACAACTGTCAAAGGAGTAGAAGCGCAAAATGTGCAAGTTCACAGCCGGTGATCTGCCTTGTGGTCATCAGTACCTGATATGGCCGCTGATTAGTGCCACACAGAACATGCAGCAGCTATACATGGAATCCACAAGCCTGAGTAGAAAATCATGGGCAGGTCATCGCATTCCTGGGATCAGTGCATGGGCAAGTGTTCGTGGACGGTCTGAGATGATTGTATGCACCGCAGGTTCTGTCCCATACAATCCACATGTGTGCTATTGGGTCCATGTCAAGGCACAACGACGAAAAATTCAGAAGGGTGTTGTTCTGCTGTAAGAATAAGGCGGTAGCGCTAGCTATGTGCGGTGTTGCAGTTCTGATCCTCTGTTGACTATGCCGAGGATGATACGACGTTGCCCCGTCGCCTGTTGAAGCTTCCGCAGTTGCACAATAGTCCCGGCATCGTCAGTTTCCCCACACATATTGCACACACACACACACACACACACACACACACACACACACACACACATGGTGGTTTAAAGACAGGATGGGGGGAGGGTAGGGAGTAAGGGGAGAGAGGATGATTTGGAGAATTGACAAGAAGCACGGAGAGGGAGAAAAGGGGGGGGGGGGGGGGGGGGGGGGGGGGGGGGGGGGGGCGACGGGATGGGATTACGTCAGGAAGACAGCGGGAAGTGATATTGTCAAAACTTCATAAAAGAAACTGATGATAAACAAAGTAACATTAGAAGGTAAGGGAAGAGAAGGAGAGGGGGGGGGGGGGGAGGGGGGGGGGGGGACAGTAGAGACGGATACAAAGAAAGACAAACGGACTAGGGGGGTGAACGACAGGAAAAAACAAAGAGACAAACAAACAAACAAACAAAAAACCGTGTGGTCGATAAAATGTTTCCTTCCCGACTCGAAAGTTCAAAATCGACCCACTATGAGTGCAGCTTCAGCGCATGAAGAGACAGACAGACAGAGAGAGACAGACAGACAGAGAGAGACAGACAGACAGAGAGACAGACAGACAGAGAGACAGACAGAGAGACAGACAGACAGAGAGACAGACAGGCAGAGAAATCTATTTGTTCACCGTACTGGATCTGTTATTTTCAATGGCCAGTAATGTAAAATTTACACTCTTTGACAGTGAGCTGCCATCGCCAGTTAGCCGGATGGGACATGAAATCTCTCTCTCTCTCTCTCTCTCTCTCTCTCTCTCCCCCCCCCCCCCCCCCCCCCCCCCCCCCCCCCCCCCCCCCCCCCCCCAGTGCATGTTATTCTGCAACTTGGCCTTTGAAGAACACCAGTCCACACACACACACACACACACACACACACACACACACACACACACACTACTCGTTGTATCTTTTCTTTTAGCAAAACTGCGAGACGAGAGCAGATTTTTTTTTTTCACTGGCGCCACCGCATTGCGGTTAATACCTAAATTAAACAGCAAATAAGACGGCCTTACTGGAAGAGATTATAATTTGTATACGAACAGCTCCATGACAAACGGACAATTCTCTTCTGCTCAAGGTATATTTAAGGTTGGTTCTACAAACTTCGGTGAAGTTCATGGCAATAACGTATGTCTGTATGTGCACACAACAGTGCATGCATACGCACGTGGGTGGGTGTGCGCACGCGTGTGCGCTCGTGTGCCCGCCCGTGTGTGTGTGTGTGGTGTGTGTGTGTGTGTGTGTGTGTGTGTGTGTGTGTGTGAATATGCGAGCGCGCGCGCGTGCGTGCGTGCGTGCGTGCGCGCGTGCGTGCGTGTGTGTGTGTGTGTGTGTTGACATAATCATGGCACAGGGAGAACAGGAAGAATACCTAGAGAGGAGGAAAGGAAAGGCTGGGAGTGAGAAAGAGAGAGGGAAAACAGGAAAAGAGAGAAGGGGGGTGGGGTAAGGGAGGGATGGTGAGCGAGAGGGAGAGCCTGGAGGGGGAAGATGAAAGGAAAGTTAAGTGGGACAGCTGAGGCCGAGTTGCACGAGCTGTGCATAGTCAATTTAAGTTCCTTTGTTTCTCGCGCATCTGCTATGTTTCAAAGCGCATTGTCTTTCTATTTTCCCCTACGCCGTGCCCAAACACAGATAAAGACACTCAGTGCAAAGCAACGCACGCTGAATACACAATACGAAAGAGGAAAGTGAAGTTTCGACAGATTTGTCGAAACTTCATTTGTCTGTTTTGTATCGTGTGTTCAATAACCGTTGCTTTGCACTTTTGTTTCGTCCTTTTTTTTTTCAGTTGTCGAAAATTAATTTGTCTGTTTTGTATCGTGTGTTCAATAACCGTTGCTTTTCACTTTGTTTCATCTATGTTGTTATTTGTCGAAAATTCACTTGTCTGTTTTCTCTTGTGTATTGAATTAGGGTTCCTTATTGCTCTGTTTTGTGTGTGTCGAAACATGTATTAAGAACTCACCTGTCTGGTTTTATTCCAAAGAACCGTTGTTGTGCACTGGTTTATACGTTTGACATATTTGTTGAAAACACTCTTTGTCGGTTTTGTATTAAACAAGTCATGCTTTACTCTCTGTTTTGTATGTTTAATAGATTTGTCATACTCTCTCTCTCTCTCTCTCTCTCTCTCTCTCTCTCTCTCTCTCTCCCTCCCTCCCCTCCCTCCACACCCCCCCCCCCCCCCCCCTCTCTTAATTAGAACAGCGTTGTTTTGCACTCCGTGTAGTGTACTTTAAATCAACATCCAAGTTTCACAGATCTGTTTGGTTTTCGTGTATAAGATAGGTGTTGCTCTGCATCCCCCCCACCCCCCCCCCCCACCCCCCTCTTTCTTTTGTATTTTGGCTTACTTTCAGCAACACGGCAACCTCTTTTAGTTCCCTCCCTCTCACCCAAAAAGTTGGAATAGGGGAATGTTCGTCTTGACTCGGCCTTTCTGTCCGTCTGCCTCTGTCTCCCCACCCCCCTCATTCCTCTCCAGTGACCACCCCCACCCTCCACCCCCACCTACACCCTCCACTCTCGTCAGCTGAAGGATTAGTAGTAGTAGTAGTAGTAGTAGTACTACTACTACTACTACTGCTACTACTACTACTACTATTACCACCACCACCACCACCACCACCACCACTTTTGTCATCATTGTTAAGGCTGATCTAACCAGGGACTGGATTGTAGTTCTGACAGTGAGAGTGTACGTATACATTGGAGTTGCTCGGGCCCTTTGGTATGTTCTGTATTCTCTCACTCTGTGTATACACCACCTAACTGGAAAGGTTATTGTTGTCATGGTACGACTGACCGTGTATTTTGATATCTTCTTCTAAGAAGTAACTCAGCGTTCGATTTTCATATATTTGAATATAACCTTTGAACTTGTTCACGGAGCATATTAGAAGCCTATAGAATATTAATCAAGGAAGAAGCCTGGAAGACAGAAATCATGTAAGAAGCTTTGAGAACAGAAATCAAGGAAGAAGCCTGGAGGGACAGGAATCATGTGAGAAGCTTTGAGAACAGAAATCAAGGAACAAGCCGTGAGGGAAGGAATCGGAAAGAACCTGGAGGACAGGAATCGGAAAGAACCTGGAGGACAGGAATCGGAAAGAACCTGGAGGACAGGAATCGGAAAGAACCTGGAGGACAGGAATTTTGGAAGGAGTCTCGAGGACAGGAATCGGGAAGAAGCCTGGGGGACAGGAACCAACAAAGAAGCTTTGAGGACAGAATCGAAGATACCCTAAGGGCATGGACCGAGGAAGAAGCCCTGAGGGCAGGGAGCGAGGAAAAAAAACCCTAAGGGCATGGACCGAGGAAGAAGCCCTGAGGGAAGGGACCGAGGAAGAAGCCCTGAGGGCAGGGAGCGAGGAAGAAGCCTTGAGGGCAGGGAGCGAGGAAGAAGCCCTGAGGGCAGGGAGCGAGGAAGAAGCCTTGAGGGCAAGGACCGAGGAAGAAGCCCTGAGGGAAGGGACCGAGGAAGAAGCCCTGAGGGCAGGGACCGAGGAAGAAGCCTTGAGGGCAGGGAGCGAGGAAGAAGCCCTGAGGGCATGGACCGAGGAAGAAGCCCTGAGGGCAGGGAGCGAGGAAGAAGCCTTGAGGGCAAGGACCGAGGAAGAAGCCCTGAGGGCATGGACCGAGGAAGAAGCCCTGAGGGCAGGGACCGAGGAAGAAGCCTTGAGGGCAGGGAGCGAGGAAGAAGCCCTGAGGGCAGGGACCGAGGAAGAAGCCTTGAGGGCAGGGAGCGAGGAAGAAGCCCTGAGGGCATGGACCGAGGAAGAAGCCCTGAGGGCAGGGAGCGAGGAAGAAGCCTTGAGGGCAAGGACCGAGGAAGAAGCCCTGAGGGCATGGACCGAGGAAGAAGCCCTGAGGGCAGGGACCGAGGAAGAAGCCTTGAAGGCAGGGAGCGAGGAAGAAGCCCTGAGGGCAGGGAGCGAGGAAGAAGCCTTGAGGGCAAGGACCGAGGAAGAAGCCCTGAAGGCATGGACCGAGGAAGAAGCCTTGAGGGCAGGGACCGAGGAAGAAGCCTTGAGGTCAGAGACCAAAGAAGAGAGTCTCGATGACAGAAATCCAGGAAGACGTCTCAAGGACAAGAATCGAGGAAGAGGCCTTGAGGACGGGAACCGAGGAAGAAGCTTCGGAGACAGAAATCGAGGACGAAGTTTTGAAGACAGAAATCGAGGAAGAAGCCCAAGAAGACAGAAATCGAGGACGAAGTTTTGAAGACACAGAAATCGAGTCAGAAGCCTCGAGAACAAGAACTGAGGAAGAAGCTTCGCCGAGCCTTGAAAAGACTTGTCTTCGTTATTTAATCCGTGATTCTTTCACCACCACCACCAAATCACACACACACACACACACAACACACACACACGCACATGCACGCACACACACACACACACACACACACACACACACACACACACACACACACACACCACATACACACACGCACGCACGCACGGACGCACGCACGCACGCACACACACACACACACACACACACACACACACACACACACACACAAGCACACAAGTGTGAATAGTACGTGTTCAGTGTGAAAGTAATAAATGTGTGTGTTGTGTATGTGTTATGTGGTTTTTGTGTAGATATAGTGTGTGTCTTGTCTATTAATTTGTACATAGTGCGTGCGTGCGTGCGTGCGTGCGTGTGTGCGTGCGGGTGTGTGTGTGTGTGTGTGTGTGTGTGTGTGTGTGTGTGTGTGTGTGTGTAATCAGGTTCGTGAAAACTGGTTTCAAAAAGTATGTGGGGTTGAGGAAGGGGTGGAGAGAGAGAGGGAGAGAGACTATTCGACAGTAATGGAACTGACTTTACGTAGCCATTTACGCAAAACATAGACAATATTCATATGAGATTCTTAGAGGGGAAAAAAGTTACAGTATTCAAAATGTCAACTCGCGGACGACACTACGTTTATTGAAATAGGCGACAACTTTCGCATGTGAATTTGTTTGAGACATTTGATAAATACGAAGTCATTTATGAAAAGATTTCAAATGTATGGCTGGGTAGAAACATTTGAAAGAGACGCATTGAAGCCATCAGGAGATGAATCGGAACCCACATAAGTTTGAAACATTGTGGTTACGGATTTCGTCTGACATGTCGAACATGTTGGGAATAAATGCAGCAAATAGACTCTTGGATGTGAAAAGAAAATTGGAATAAGGTTACAAAGAACAATAACACTTTTGGGGCAGAGCACGTGTAGTGGTAATAAAATCTCGATTTTTTTTTCAAAGCGTATCTATCTCTTAACACTCCTTCTAAATCCATCGGGCATTCAGATCAAGGTAATTCAAAACATGTTGTTTCATGCTTGTATAGGATGACAAAATTGACGCAATAAAACGAGAATAATCTGTATACAAAATTGAAAATGGGAGGAGGGGGAGGGGGGTTGGTATTCCGAAAACTGAAGAATGATGCGAAGGCAACGAGGTAATCTGGATAGCAAAACACTATATTAAAAAAACCAAACTGGGTGGTGATGTTGTGATGGCATTACCCAGAAGTAGAATCAATTTAATGATATATTTGTTAAAACCCTCTTTGCAGTCCTTTAGCAAAACTAGTTCTAAGGACCATGGAAAGATGTATTCGATGGATGTGGAGAATTCTGTAATGATGTAGAATTATATGAAGGACATGGACTTGCATCAGATCCCATACTCTACACTTACACACTCATAATTTTAAACAGGACTTTCCATTTCAAACACAAAATGAATCACATTTAGTGCATGATCTGCTGGATGAACATAACAATTTCTGCCTTTTAGATCTCCTACTCAGAGAGTCTTAACTTTTTTTTTTTAAAGAATTAAACAAGTGTCGAATAATCAATTTAAAAGATATCAGAGGATTTGAAAAATCTGTAGTCGAGATGAATGTATGTGAGAAATTGTGAGATGGGGTAAAGCTGTATAGTTAATAGTCAACATGCAAAGAGTTTAAAGAAGATACTATGATATTTCTGGAAACAAATGATAAATAACCAAGCCTTTTTCACAATGGAAAAATATATGGAATAAAAAAAACAACAACCGAATGATTCGGTAACAGTACTGAACAAATAGATAACTAAAAGAAGAAAAATTAAAATGTTTCAAATCCAATACGTGCTACATGATTTTACCGACAAATAATATTTTAAAACAAAATAGGCATTCCTAAAAAGAGAGAAATTCAAAAATACGACTTAAATACCCATCAACAGGTATTTGCTTTGGCCGGAGCTTGAGACAGTCATAAAAGAAACATGTGGAAACTGCAAACTTCTTCACTTAAATTTTGAACTAACTCTCAATTGACGCTGCAGAACTGATGAAGTAAAACAGATGAAGCTGTTGGCATTATTTGGCTGAAAAATGTTATGTATACAAATGTAGACTGAATGAGGTAAAGCCTACGTATCTTTTTTGAAAGGATTGTACTTTCAATACGAAGTAGAAAAAAAAAAACAACATGCACAAGTCGTGGAGACGAAACAATGCCAATTTCAAAGAAAATGATATTTCTGCTTGGGTTTATTTTGAACTTTTTCTCCAGTCCCTCCCGATACAGCAAAATAAAGTTATTTAAAAGCAAGTCTTCACTTTTCTTCCCTTTTTTTTCTTTTTTTTTTTTAACTAAACCAAACTGAGTTGTGCCAATTCCAAAGAAAGAGATATTTCTCCTTGGGTTTATTTTGAACTTTTTTTCCCCAATCCCTCCCGATACAACAAAATGAAGTTACTTATAAGCAAGTCTTCAAACTGAGTTGTCAATTTTTTGTTTTGTTTGTTTTTGTTAAAGAGCAAGATTAAATCTGTCTGCTGCTGCTGTTGCTCATGCATGCCCCTATAAGACTGTATCATGTGAAGCCCAGCATTGTGCATGTGAGTAAAACGTTTCATTGTTGTCATTGTATCCTTTTCATTTTATTTTGATGACCTAAAATATAGTCGTCTCTCGCTTTTTCTTTTTCCTTTTTCTGTTATTTTTTCATGTTGTTGTTGTTGTTGTTGACATAATCATATTTCAATGAGAATGTCCAACACGTGTTCATTTCTAGTCCAAAGTTTCATCATTTACACTCCCCCCCCCCCCCCCCCCCCCCCCCATTTTATTCATTTATTTTACCTTTTCTGAGGGGTGTCGTTGTTTTCGGGTTTGTTTTTTTTTCTGTCCTACTAAATTTACTCTGCGGGCAAGAACTTTCTTTAGATTACAACTTACGTCTGGTGATATATCAACAGGCTAGATAATCTATGTAAAATTAATATTATGCAAAGATTGTAATATGACTGCATGTTAATCCAATGAATGACTTGTGAAAATGATTTCATCAACCTAAAATTGAAATAGAATGGGAGGAAAAACCTTTCACCAACAGCAAAAAAAAAAAAAAAAATTATCTGCGGACCCTAATTTTGACAACAAAAGTTAGCCATTTGTTTACATCGGCGCTTACCATTTCTGAATAATACAGAAGACTACCACTGGTGACTGCTCCAATAACAAAGACAGACAGATTGTATTAGATTAGATTAGACAATTAGATGGTAACAATCGCAACTGATTCATTTGTCTGACCATTTGTATTAGCAAAGGCTGAACATCGTGTGAGTACAATGTTTTAGCGGAATACAGGAACGTCTCAACACCAAAGTGAAGGCAACTATTATGCATTTTTTTTTTCATGTTTATGCGGCATAACAGAGTCTCTGATCTTCTAAAAATGGTCAGCGTGTGTGTGTGTGTGTGTGTGTGTGTGTGTGTGTGTGTGTGTGTGTGTGTGTGTGAGTGAGAGAGAGAGAGAGAGAGAGAGAGAGAGAGAGAGAGAGAGAATGGCAAATAGCTGAATTGTTCGGCCATTGATCTGATCTGCAATGAAGTTATGGAAAGTAGAAGCGTCTAAACTCTTAATAGAAAAGGGATCGGTGTGCATTTACAACATGCAATGCAACAATGTCACTGCTCTTCGAGGCATGGTCAGTGTGTGTGTGTGTGTGTGTGTGTGTGTGTGTGTGTGTGTGTGTGTGTGTTTACACATGATTATAGACCTCAAGACTGTAAAGAAAAGAGGCAGATGAGTGGCTTATTCAGAAATTATCTCAGTTAATCAGAAACAAATCAGCAGAAAAACAAATCTTTGTTTCGGTGTATTGAAACATACGCAGCAGGATCGCTTCAAGCACTTGCTTCACAATTAGGATAGGTGTAAGCACTGTCCTGCCTGGCAATGCCGTCAGCCAGATAATCTAGCAATAAATTTGAAGGATGTGTTTCGTTCAAAGCTCGGTTAAGTTCAGTTTACCTTCGATGCGTTCCTGGAAAGCACATATTGTTCAAATAATACCTTAGGATGTAAAAGTGACGTGGACATTATGTCTTCTTATGACCACTTTCTTCCCTGAGTTGGTTTATTGTAGTCACTCCTAAAGGTGTGAATTTGTAAAAAACGAAACAAAAAAAAAAAAGAACAGAAAAAGTGCACAGGCATGCACACTTTATATTAGTCATGCTGATTTTAGACACTTATGTGTGCTGAAAACAACATATCGTCGTATTTGATATTTAATCAAAAAAGATTAATAATAATCTTATTTTTGCCTTATCAGCCATATTTTAGCAGAATGATAACGTTCAATTACTTTTAATTGACATGACTCAGACTGACAACTCCGTCACATGCTTTCGTTTATACTTAAAAAGAGTTCGAAGTTCCTAAAGTGAGACACCTCGTAAGATGTACTCTTTTCGTAGAAAATCAGAAACTTGTCATCTACATACAATAGCCATTCCCTATCTTACCATGTGCCATTTTTTCGTGGGGTCCGAGGTTAATACTCAAGGTTTCTTACACACAAAAAAGGGTGAGCACTCTCTGTTACTTCAAAGTAAAGCAATTTCATTTCTCCCCTGCTTTCAAAGCTAAAATCATAGTATTGGCTGGAACTCGCCATCAAGTACATAAGGCATTTGTAACACTCCCAAAGCATAAGGTATAATTATTTATTACCTTTGTTAAAGCTTTCTCGGTAACGTCTGTTGAACGGAAACAGAATTTTTCAATGGTAAGGATAGAAGCAAAATATTGAATCTTATCGGAGATTCTTACAGTGAATAGTGTCCTCATTTTATGAGTATTTTCAGTTTTGATTAGAGAGAGAGAGAGAGAGAGAGAGAGAGAGAGAGAGAGAGAGAGAGAGAGAGAGAGAGAGACAGACAGACAGACAGACAGACAGACAGACAGACAGATGCAAATATCAAAACTGTGGATGGCAACACAAAAGGCAAGATACACAATTATGCTTTGCAAGTAAAAGGCAAACAGATCAACCAGTTACCTGCATATTCAGCGAAGCAACAAACCCAAACCAGACTTTCTCCTAGGACGACAAAGAGAGAAACATTCAATGGGATGCTAACAAAATGCCAGCGAGCTGATTGGAATTATCGACAAACAAGCCCTTGCTCTGACTGTAGGAGTAATCGCGCCCAACCGACAGTGTTGTGGGAGGTAATACTGCTGGTGATTTGGACTGTCGATCGAAGCTGTCGTCCCAAACAAAGTGTGTCTTTCGCTTCATGTGCTGTCATCAGCCAATCAGTGCGTCACAAGCTTTAGACTACAGGCCACTCACTCTTACACTGTAGCGAGAGAGACGGAGCGCCAATTCTGCAGGAACGAAGCTCTGTCATTGTCCTGCTCTAATGTGAATCATCAAAGGGAAATCATAAAATTTGCACATATTTCTCAGTTCCTCGCTAAAACGTTCGTTTGTTGAAAGACTGATGATGAAAGGGACGTGTTTCTTCTTCTTCTTCTTCTTCTTCTTCTTCTTTCTTCTTCTAACTGATACGAACATTACCAAAAAAAAAGTCAGGTTGTATAGGCTGATAGAATATATGCATAGATAGATAGATAGATGTAAGTCCCCTGAGGAAGACCGGTTTGGTCGAAATACTGGAAAGAATGTTATGACTCTGTTGTTTT
The DNA here is from genome assembly GCA_016801955.1 of Conus betulinus. Classification (NCBI taxonomy): domain Eukaryota; kingdom Metazoa; phylum Mollusca; class Gastropoda; order Neogastropoda; family Conidae; genus Conus; species Conus betulinus. Next base: position 496,305 of record JADBJO010000949.1, on the reverse strand, counting down.
TATCTTCATTTTATGTGCGTTTAGATAGACAGACAGACAGACAGACAGACAGATAGATAGACAGATAGATAGATAGATAGATAGATATTTTTGCATTGACGTAATAACTTTGTTGTTGTTGTTGTTTTTTTTTTCGGGAAATCAGACTTTCTATACGTTCATCATCAAGCGTGAACTGGGCCACAGTTAGTCCAACATATGATATGTGTTTGTGCGTTTGTGTGCTGTATGGCTGTTGTGGAGTCCTACTCTTCCTGTTTCTGTGCTATTCTAAGCGCAATTCTTGCCCTTTTTCCTTCACTTTGTTTTCGTCTCCTGTTCTTGCTTATTGTAGTTGCTTCTTTTTTTTTTTTTTCTTTTTCATCATCATCTTGCTTGTCGTCATCTTCATGTTCTTCTTTTTTCTTCTTGTTTTTTCTTGTTCATCTTCATCTTCTTCTTCGTCTTCTTCTCCTCCTCCTCCTCTTCCTCTTTTTTCTTCTTTTTTGACATAATAACTTTGCTCCTGAATCTGTCCTTGTGTTTGGATACTTTCAACATTTTGTCTTTTTTTTTTTTTTTTTTTTTTTTTTGATGTGTTGCTCACGTTGCTTTCTCTGGCAAAACCTGATTCTGTTGACAGTGAAGGTGGCGCAATTCTACATTCCAATGATATCTTTCCAGTCGTTCAGTTACAACGGTCTTGAACAATGGCCAATGCCAAAAAAAATAAAAGGCAGGTGTCAGTAAAACAAACACTGTTCAACAACTGGAATCTTTTGACTAAATATGAACAGTGTATAGTTACCATTTTATGCACTGCATCTGCTAATGAAGAAAGTTGTAAAAGATTCAGTAAATGAATTATTTTACAAGGTTATGTATGCTCTTCTCGCCCCACATATATAGAGACTGATGAGTAGTTATTTTCACAATGTTGCATACATCAGTTGAAGAACAGATGCATGCACACCTGTAAGCCACATGACAACTCAGAGGACACCAACATCCACCACAACTACCAGTCAGTCTGGGCTGACGAAGACCAGCAGTAGCTGGCCGAAAATTTTCCTCAGGTAAATTTCGTTAGACTGTGAGTCAGAACACACAGAAACATTTATTTACCTCAGTAGGAGGGTAAGTTGGTGGTGTACTGCGTTTGTTCGATAGAACAGGTCCCACTCAGGGCCATCAAAGCAAATCGCCCGTAGTGCAGTCTCATCTGGGGCCGTACTTAGGCTACATGTCGTGGGTAACGGGGAAGTTACCTACTTCCTCGTTGTAAGCTCGAAGGTCCTTTACTTGCAGATCCATATGTCGAGAGTAACCTTTAATCTCGTGGTTTGCAGTGGGTGAGGGGTGGGTAACGCACGAGGATAGGGCATGAGTTCGCCGTGGGTTAGATAAAAACAAAGCCTTTGGATACGTTCAATGATCACGAACTTCACGCAAAGTTAAGATTTCGTCGTCACAAAATCTTCCAGCTGGCTGACACTCTCCAAGAAGACATTGAATTTGATTTGCACAGACTGAGACACGGAACTCGGCCCCCTGCTCTACAAGTGTGTCTGTAGCTCCCAAGTTCGTCTGCTACGATAGTTGGCTTAGCACTTGGTGTATGTGTGTGTGTGTGTGTGTGAAGGCTAAATCTGTCTTCTGCCTGTGCGTGTCACTGTTACTTTGTGTCAATGTGTGTATGTGTGTGTGCGCGTGTGAGTGTGACTTCGTCATGTTTATGGCCTTTTAATAGTTTCATCAACTTGTTTTTTAGTTAAGCTGCTTTTTCAGTCTTTGTGTGTGTCTGTGTCAGCGTGTTTTTAGGCATGCGCAGAAGGTTGGGAAGTTTTCAAGACATGCGCAGAAGAAGGGAATCCCTCTTTTTATCTGACCTTCACCCTTTACTTTCTTGACACTTCCTAGGTAGAAACTGAGACAAAAATTCGTAGGTAGAAACCGAGACAAAACCCAGAGGATATAGGTACGGAAGTAGAATGCGCTGAACCCACAGGTTAATCTCGTTGTAGAAGTAAGTTTACCGACGATACGATATGTAAGTACGGCCCATGGTAGGATGCCGTTTTGATTGCTTTCTGTCCACTGCTGGTTCGGGGGCTACGACAACACGTTGCTTGTGGCATTATTTGGGATGAAAAATCCGTGTCTTATTCTTCTCAAGTTATTCAGACTGAAGTTAGGCTTTCTTGCCATCACAAAATGAATTGCAGAACCTGACCATTTAGCAAACGTATCTTTAGTGAATTATTTTATTATTTTCGTCAAGCTGTGTATTCCCCATGTAGGCTGATTCGTTTTTGTATCAGCAAGATTACACAAAAGTATCAAGCCCATTTAACAGACACTTGGTAGACAGATAGAATGTGTCCTGAAAACCAACTTCTTAAATTTTTTGTGTGGAGCCAAATCAAAAAATGGACAGAGTGATTTTTGTTTTCACATTCTTTAACAGTGAGGGACACAGCATTTTCGGATAATTTGTTCTTAACAGGGCTTTGTCCTGTTCCGCAGTTCTTCCAGTTTCAAAGGGTTGTTTTTATGACTTAAGGATTTTAGCAGCAACAATGTGTTGTAACTTTCGCTATCCAAAGGACACAAAGGCACCCATCGTGATGTCTATGCTGCTGAAACCTCCTGTCAGCTCAATTACAGATGAGTAAAAAGCTGACAGAACAAGCAAACTGCTGTGAGGTAAGGACTGTTACCAAATATTACGCTTGCCAGTATACTGTCTCCTTCTTCTTCTTGTTCTTCTCTCTCACACACACACATTCGCACAAAGCCGTTTAGTTTTATAATCGCTTGATCACACCACCACCCACCCTCACCCCTCCTTTTACCTTCCCCCCCCCCCCCCCCCCCCCCCCCCCCCCCCTCCCCCCCCCCCCCCCCACCCCCCCCCCCCCCCCCCCCCCCCCCCCCCCCCCCCCCCCCATCCCTCCCTCTCTCTCTCAGCTCTTGTCAACTTTACGAAACACAACACACACTTCAGACAATGAGGCCATATCTTGTCCATTAGGTTTTCAACACAAACCGAAAGATCATGTGCATCATTTTCGATGGCTAAAGTCGCCACACAGACGGCACAAGGTTGTTTGGGGGATATCTGTCTCCTGAACCAGTGGTGAGACCCATGTGAGTGAAAGAGTGGGTGGTAATTATGAGTGAAAGATATGGTGATAACCATGGAAGATAAAGAAGTGATGATAATCATGCGAGTGAAAGAGGTGGTGATAACCATGTGAGTGAAAGAACTGGTGATAATCATGTGAGTGAAAG
>JADBJO010000949.1:433032-488032 GCA_016801955.1 Conus betulinus | reverse complement strand
GAAGGATTAGCTCAATGGATGGGTACTATGTTCTTGCTGATGTTTTCCCCTAGGTAATTTTGCTTGTTTGTCTAAAGTTATAATTACTATTATTATTGTTGTTGTTGTTGTTTTCATATTATCATTTGTAGTAGTAGTAGTAGTAGTAGTAGTAGTAGTAGTAGTAGTAGTAGTAGTACTAGTTGTAGTAGTATCATCATCATTATGATCATAATCATCACCATCATCATTATTATCATCATTGTTGTTGTTGTTATTACTATTGTTATTAGTTTTATCATTCTTATTATCCTTATTATTACTATCATTATTATTATCATTATGTTTTCATTATCATGGGTGATTTTGCTTGTTTTTATTATTATTATTATTATTATTGGTGGTTGTTGTTGTTGTTGTGTTGTTATTATTATTATTATTATTATGCTGTTTTTGTTCTTTCTCTGGTGTCGTCGTCGTCGTCATCATCATCATCATCATCATCATCATCATCACTATGATTTCAAACATTGCAATACACATCCTCGTACAGGTGGTGGTGTGGTGTGGTGGTGTGTGTGGTGGTGGTGGGTGTGTGTGTGTGTGTGTGTGTGTGGTGGTGTGTGACATTCATTTAACGTCTATCCACTATTCGTGATATTAGACAACTCTTTGATATTTGTGTGTGTGGTGTGTGTGTGTGTGTGTGTGTGTGTGTGTGTGTGTGTGTGTGTGTGTGTGAGTGAGAGAGTGAGAGAGAGAGAGAGAGAGAGAGAGAGAGAGAGAGAGAGAGAGAGAGAGAGCACAATCGAAGAAGAAAAAATGCTGGCAGTCACAGCAAAAGGATTCACCAAAGGAAGTAATGGATTAGCGCATTAAAACTGGCCTTGTATATTGTCGGCCATGTTACCAACACCAGCAAAAAAAAAAAAAAAAAAAAAAAAAAATTAAAAGACCAAAACAAAGACAAAACAAAAATGCACCATTATTCACGCACGCGCACACACACACACACACACACACACACACACACACACACACACACACACACAGAGAGAGAGGAGATGTGTGATAGCAAAAGAGAGATAGAGAGAGAGAGAGGAGGATGGGAAGATAAACGGAGGTATTTCTGAAACGACTCAAGGCTCCCAATTAAGCTCCTCTGATTAACTGAAGTCTTTTCACTTCGATGCGCAGTAACGGGAAAAATCATGCTATCACTTTGAACTACGCAGCTGATACCGGGAAGTGGTGTACGCATCTGTAGGCCTAACCCGTGACATATTTGGTTAAATTTCTTGGCTTGTTTGTTCGTGTTTTTTTTTTTTCAGTTATATTGGCCCACGTTTGAGGTTTAATCATTGCAGTACATCTGTTCCATACTTTGGTGTTTGAAATTCTGATTACAAATTTTTGAAAAAATATATTGAAGTCTATTATATGCAGAGGATGTAGCTGTGAGGACAATAAACGTCTCTCTAAATAAGATCACGCTGTCACGAATTACAAATTATGTCATAGCGATCTGTCAAGAACAAATAAACAAACGTAAGCAATTATATGAAAGGAAAGCGGTCTGTCCATATTCTCATCAAGATTATTCTTTTTGAATGTGTTAACAATCCAAAGCATAACGGTTGTATTTTAAACTGAGACATGCTACTCTGCAAGAATTTATCGATGCACATTTCACATCGACAAGGTTCTGCTAGAAAGAGCATACTGATACAATTTTGTACACAAATAATTCTGGTTGCTCCCAAAATTGGCAGGCTTATGTTTATTGCGGACAGGACATAAAAATACCAAAATTCTGTGTGCTGCTGCTCTTGTAAGATTCAAACAAATACAGTACCGACAAGAACTTTCCTTTGCTGTTCGTAGGGATTTTGAACAACAATCAAACTCCACACTCTATGCACTTTTGTCTTCATCTCGTATTGGGTCTTTTTTTCCCCTAAATACAGAAAGTCTATGATCAGGATTCTGTTGTTTATGACATCAAAGAATCGTCGGATATTCACTTTCTGAAATCAAAGAAGCCTTTTTTTTTTTTTTTTTTTTTTACTCGCTTTCCACAACAACTTGTTGTTTATGGTGGGATTCGAACATTACACCACTGAAAAAAAAACTTGTGCTCTTCATCTATTCCATAGACGCTAAAACAAGCAAGTTGTAATTCTGAACATTCTGACAGAACTTACCACTATCTGTGAGTTCTTTTGCATAGAGTCGGGTTCAGTTTGAGACAGATTGTGTGAAAGTATATGCAAGTGGATCATTTCTTGTCATAAGATATACAGCTACGTTTGAACTGCATATGAAGATTAAGAACATTTTCTTGTGAACTGGTTATTCTAATTTCACACTTGGACTTGTGGGTATTCTAATGGCTATCTCTGATACCACTAATATCCAACGGCTTCTGTTTATTCCGAATATGATTTGAAAGCTCTAAACAAAAAAAAAAAAATGTGTTAAGTGCAAAATAAGATCCAACATTGCGATTGAAATAAAGCATCTTTTGGTTCGTGGTCTTCATGTTAAATTCACAATAGTTCAGTTTGAGGACACAATGTGGAAATCTGCTAAAGACCAGTCTTTTTTCAAAAAGTCGCACATCGAGAATCTTATCACAGGAATCTAGAAATATGAAGAGTTGCAGGTAAAGCCCTGGTCATGTAATACATTACCAGCTGGACACTGTCCTGTCATTACATGCGTATGTGAAGAGTACTTGTCAGTATTGTATTGGAGAATCCACCACCAGTAGAGAAAAGGCATCGAGAGAACCTACGGAATGTAAGTTCGCTGAGAGAAAAGTAGAGCCATAGACAACAGTCTCAGACAACATGCACCAGTCATCATCACGTTGAGCGGGCGGCAGCTCAACTTAAAAAGCTAAGAAAAGCTCTCTTTAGCTGCGTCTGCCATAACAAGGCTTCATGTCATCTTGAAAACAAGGTGTATCAGCATCCCAGTAAAGACTAAACTGTAGACTACAAGTCAGTGACGCCATCTGCCCTCCTCAAAAGCGCTGAAATTTTCAGCTGGACGCTGACAACACAGATGCGTGTCACAGGCGCGAAATGGCCAGAATTCCTGTTTGCTTGTCAGATGTAGACCGGATTTTGCTGGCCTGTCTTGGGGCTCTCTCGATGCGATTGAGAAAAAAAGAAAGAAAGAAAGAAAAAAGAATGGCTGATAGTCGTAAACGCCCTGTGACTGGTGCAGGGAAAGTCGTAACTATCTGTGAATAGCACATAGAGCTGATCAGAACACTGACCCTTCGACAACTGGAGCTTGAGGAAGTAGCCGCACTGTTAATTTGAATTTATCGTGCGCCATTTTTTTTTTTTTTTTTTTTTTTTTTTTTAACTCCTCCCAGCTCTTACTCCCTTGCCGCTAACATGAGCTCGCCACTGGCAAGTTCTTGCTTCTGTGAAACTCGCTTCGGATGTCGAATAAAACATTTAAAAGGGCGGTGGAAAGGGGAGGGAGGGAGGTGGGTCACAGCCACGAGAAAATCAAATGTAGCCAGCTTGCACTTGCGGTGAAGAAAGCAATAGACGCTAAGATGTGCAAGAAACGGGCGCCAGACAAATTCAAGTTAACAATGTGGCCACTTCTTCTGGCAGGCTTCAGGGACACCAGCCACCTGAACGTCACTACTTTTTGTGGACAATCAGAGGACATTACAACAGTCAAACACTTTCTCTCGCATGCCAGAAAGCTCCAAAATATGCTAGCGACCTCTCGCCTACGACTTGCCTTGATCGTCGGTAGTGTGTGCGGTGGAACGCCGCCACTCGCCAAACCGACATGCAAGAATTCCTAGCGTCTACGGAACGCGTATTTGACGCTTGGAAATACAGTAAGCGCTTCTTTTTGGGTCTTCTCCACATCTCATACAAGACGTGTAAGACGGAGTAGACTAGGCAACAAGTCAACACACACACTGGCAGGCAAGAAGCCTTCCACATGTACTGTCAGCTTGTCAGTTAAGCGCATGTTTCTTTCAATGACTCCCTGTCCAAGATCATTCCAAGGTGTACGCGGCGAGAGGACGTCTTACAAGTAGACCAAAAAAAAGGCTGAATGGACAGTATAATGGTTTGGACTGTTTGATTGTGACAACACTAATGTCCCATTCGTTACATATTACTGTGACAACACTACTGTCCCATTCGTTACATATTACTGAAGACAGCCCATTGCCGAGATTCCTGACTGCCCACGCGTGCGCCACAGAACGCCTACGGCCTACTGTCATCATAATAATCGTCACAAACAACAACAACGATAATGTTAATAGTGATGATAATGATAACACTAACAACCACAATAATCTCAATATCTTATCGGCAATAATAGGTGCGAAGGATCACAAATAATATGAGACACATTCAAGCTTCTTTTCATCTGTGCAGGCCTATGTGTATGCATGCGTGCGTGCATGCGCACATGTGTGTGTGTGTGTGTGTGTGTGTGTGTGTGTGTGTGTGTGTGTGTGTGTGTGTGTGTGTCTGTGTGTCTGTGTGTGTACGCGTGCAGGCACGCGCTCATGTACGTGTGTTTCTTTCTTGTTCCTTTTTCTTTCCTTATATTTCTTTCTTTACCTTCCTTATCTTTCTTTTGTTTTTGTTGTTTTGTTTTTTTTATTTTTGTTTTACAATAGCCTAATCTGGATCCATCTCAGCTAGATGTCATACTTACTTTAAAACGATACCGAAGGGATATTTTCTCACTTTTTTCAGATAGACGAACAAAGCAAAGAGAAACAGAGGCTAAACTAAAGAGAGAGAGAGAGAGAGAGAGAGAGAGAGAGAGAGAGAGAGAGAGAGAGAGAGAGAAGCACAGTGCTAGAAAGTCAAAGAGCAGAGTACTGGTTAAAAGAAAAAGTTCTTACCTGCTTGTAAGGTTGAAGGAGGACACTACTTGCCCACTTTCTCTGAAAACACTGACCACTGTGTCCACGGGGCCCTGCCTTGCAGCATGCACGTTGACCGTTGTCCACCAATAGCCGTCAGAGGACAGGCAGGGATCAACGATTAAAGTTGAAGACGGAGCGAAAGAGAGAGACGTTGGTGTGAGGGGGTTAGGAGGACTGGGATGAGTAACTGGGAAGTCAGAAGACTTGTGGCCAGAGAGTCAATAAACAGCCATATCGGATTAGGCTGTTCATATCTGATCCAGTGGCTAGCCATGGTTTTACTAGTGTTGAGCAACTTTCACCAAGTTCTCTCCTCCGCATGGTATGGGCCTATGCCACCAGCTCCAAGGACTACATTTTGGGCTCAGCTGCTTCTGCTCCTCTTCCTATGACCAGTTGATTTTTTTTCTGAAAATAAGTTTTGCGTGCGTGCGCGCGCGCGCGCGCGCGCGCGGGCGCACACACACACACACACACACACACACACACACACACACACACACACACACACACACACACACGCACGCACGCACGCACGCACGCACGCACGCACATACTGCAATTTTGTGTAGGATCCGAAAAACGTGGGTAAATGCTACTGATGAAACACACCCGAAATGCGTAAGCGTAAGTAGTTTTGAGCTGGGTTAGTGACACTTAACTGCCGCTTCCCCTGACAATCTTTTGTTCACTGGGCATTTTCATGGGTCAGTAAAACAGATAAATTGATACAACAATAATAAACGAATAAAATAAAATGAATCAATGAATAGATAAATAAATACGAAACCCAGACAATTGTAATTAACAAATATGGATATCGTTGTATATTCTTCTATCAAATGTAAATCTAATAAGTAAATAAATGAATGGATAGATGCATAAATAAATGTCTATGAAACCCGGATAATTGTGATTGACGAATATCAAAGCTGTTATGTTTTTCTATCAAAATATGAATTTCAAGTGACATGGTGTTATCCATGGCCCGACAGATGACAAATATATGTGCATGAGAAAGGATGTAGAGAGGTTGTTCGAGTATGAAGCGGAGGGATCGAGGGCAGCACAGACAAGGACAGTGGGGGGAGAAGAGAGCTTGGAGATAAGGATAGAGGACATGGAGTTGCTGACTGAAGAGAAGTGAGGATCACCTGAGTGTGACCATGCAATCGCCATCTGCAGGCCTGTTAAACGCTAAGATTGATCATGTGAGCTGTCAGCGTGCCACTTGATACAGAACCGTTACGAAACATTTGGATCACCCGGCGGTCCGTATCAGTTCAAGGGGAAAGAGAGACACACACTACTGCAGAGCCAAAGACTACCGTGAAAGAACATGTCCCTAAAAGCTTTGGCTATGATGACGTCAAACTCAACCATTTTAGCCACAGCGGAGCTGATTCACGTTCAGCTTACAGCAGAGTGTGAGCCTAGCATCGCTTGAATGCAAAGTGAAAAAAAGACGGTCGTGTTCTCTGGCTGATGATGCGAATTTTACGAGCTCTCGAGTCAAGTGTTGACTCAGCATGTAAAGCCGATAGCCGACTTAGAAGTCGACAACTTCTTGTGAGCAGATAGTGTATAAAGCCTACCACAATGGCCTGCGTGTCATTTGCCACTTATGTGAAGTTACCCGGCTGGAAAAGTTACTGGCTCGAGTCCGACGACTTTCGCCCTGCAGACTTTCGTTCCATAATAATGACGATATTCATGTGCGTGTGTGTTTTCGTGCGGCATGTGTGCGTGTGTGTGTGTGTGTGTGTGTGAATGGGTGGTGATATAAATGTGTTTGTAGTATGAGTTTATGACGGTATAGATGATTTTGTGCGTGCGCACGGGTATGAACTCGCGCGCGCACACTGTTTCTCTCTCTCTCTCTCTCTCTCTCTCTCTCGTATACACGTGCGTGTATACACGTGCGTGTTCGCGTGTTCGTTTTGTTGTAAAAAACATGTATTGAGGGGGTTCTGGTGGGTGACTTGAACATACAAATTTACGTTTGGAAAAAAAAAAAAAAGTCAACAAACGCATAGTGAGAGTCCACGTGGCGTTAGTCTAAAGGGGGCGAAAGTCCACACTCCCATTGACTCCACATGAACTCCTGATTCGTACCCCATCGCCATATGAGCACATTTTGGACTGTTTTCATTCGTTTGTTTGGTTGGTTGGTTTGTTTTTTTTTTTTTTCAAATTGAGCCTGAAAGTGATTTGTTTCTGTCTTGCTGTTTTTTTTTTTTTTTCTTTTTCTTTTTCTTTTTTTTATCCCTTCAAGACAACTGCCAGACGCATATTACAAGCACACAGATTAAAATGTATGGAAGGGGGCTGTTTAGGGAAGCTCCCCATGCGCAAATATCATGTTGCCACGGGTTGAGCGTTTGGCCTGAAACTTGAAGTCAGATAGTGGGAGTGTGGTTCATGTATCGATAGAGTGTGTTTGATGTCAGCTAGTGGTAGAGTTCCTTTCACATGAAGTGAAATGTTTGGAGAGCTGAAATGTGCAAAATCTGGTTTTATTTAAAGACCTTGCTACGCCTCAAAACCTACATGGATGTTGTAGCCTACCTGTTCCACACACGCATGCACACGTACTACGCACGCACGCGTTACTTGGGAATAATGCTGCAGAGGAAAAAAAAAATCATCAGTCTGAATGGTTTAGGGCTAGTTCGGGTAAAATACTGTGAAAGACCATTTAAAATATCTCTCTCTCTCTCTCTCTCTCTCTCTCTCTCTCTCTCTCTCTCTCTCTCTCTCTCTCTCTCACACACACACACACACACACACACACACACACACACACACACACACACACACACACACACACACACACACACACACACACACACACACACACACACACACACACGGCAGTCTGGGCAACAAAATACGAAAGTTGGTATAAACGCAGGAATGGCGGATAGGGGAGGACCGGGGCTGGATAAGTATGGAGATTCTGGGGTTCTGGATACCCCCAACAATCCCTCTCCAACCTGGTTTAAAAAAAAAAAATGAACCCACCCCCACCCCACCCCCCTCCTCTCAAGCAACTAACCCGGTCCCTGTTCCAAAGATGTCCGAGAAAGAAAAGGAACAGGAACGAATAACACAGAGTGTATCAAATCATTTTCCTATCTTCAATTTTCTTATCTTCAAATAAAAGGTTCAGAGATTAAGATTAAGTCCCACAGCTTAATGACCGCCCCCCTCCCCCTCCCGCAATCATCCCAGGTCTGAATCATGCAGGCCTACCCATTTAATGCAGGGTGATAGAGGAAGTTATTAAACCGTAGAAATCCGACCCACGTTAATACGCAAGCAAGTTGTCTACTCATTTTACTGGGGCCCCTTCTAATTTACAATACAAGTATGATAATTATTGTCTTTATGGGTTAGAGATCAGACGAAAAGTTTTCTAATGGTGTATCACCATCATGTTTTCTCCCCCCCCCCCCCCCCCCCCCCCCCCCCCCAAAAGCACATTGAAAGTATTGTCTTATTAATCCTTTGATTTGTGGATCTGTCAACGCAGAAGGGCAGTGTATTATTAGATTTGTATTTACCAATGGCAGCGAATAGAGTAGTTTCTGAAGTTCATTCCCTTGTGTTGTACAAGAGTATTAAGCAGGATACCAATGTACTTACGCCTTCATTTTGAGTGAGTCTGCCATTATATGTTTTTAATACTACTCTCTCTCTCTCTCTCTGTCTCTGTGTGTGTGTGTGTGTGTGTGTGTGTGTGTGTGTGTGTGTGTGTGTGTGTGTGTGTGTGTGTGTTGAAGTGTCAGGATGAATTATAAATAATGTATGTATGACAAGGACAGATTGTAAAATAAGGCATCGGTCTAAAATCTTTTGTCCTTGAGAACTAAAAGATCAGCTTCTCTCTCTCTCTCTCTCTCTCTCTCTCTCTCTCTCTCTCTCTCTCTCTCTCTCTCTCTCTCTCTCTCTCTCTCTCTCTCTCTCTCTCTCTCTCTGCGTGCAGATCTAGCTCTAGCTAGCTAGCTAGCTGAAGAAGAAGACCCTCTGCTTTCAAGATCCCTACAGTTTCTTCCTGCTTCCTCGATTCTTGTTCTATTTCTACGGCAGTCTTAAGTTTGCGGTTAGAGTTACAATTAAAACAAAATCTAGGCTATCTATCATTGCTATCCTTTTCTTCATGGATTTCATTGTGTGTTCAGGAGTACATATGTGAGACACAGAAATTAGGGACGACTCCCACGGGTTAAAATATTCAAACAAACAAACAAACACGTTTCTAGATGATACTTTACAAAGGATTTCGTTTCTTCACATTTTTGCCAATTCAGTTCCTCGCAAAGGGTGCTGCATCTTTCATCACAGTACTTCTTCTTTCTTTTAGTGTCCACAATCATCATGTTGATTATTTGACACTTTTGTATGCATGACCATTTTTTTCTCCCGCCATTAATGCACCCATACTCCAGCTTCGGGGAAGGTGCATGCTATGTGTAACGTGTCATCCATACCAACGGCCAAACTGGCCTTCTCTTCCGAAAATTGGGTGATGGGATTTTACGTGTGTGCAAGATGCTGTGCGTGCGTTCACTCGGTTTATAGTCTCATTCGAAGGACTGGATGGGGAATGGATTCAGAACCAATGTTAACTCCGAGGGAAACATCCCCCTGTACCGAAACGGCTCGGCAGAGATGCGAACTCGCAACTCCAAGATTACGAGTCCGACGCTCTGCCAACTGAGCTATTTCGGCAGTAGTCGGTGATAATTCTGTCTCGTCACACTTCGCGATAATTTTAGCTATCTTTCATCTGTCTAATTTTCAGAGCTTCCGTGATAAATTTCGTAACCGATTTAATAACAAGTTCGACGCCTGATGATAACACGACAGCAGCATCTTGTCTTTTAGCAACAGAGAGAGAGAGAGAGAGAGAGAGAGAGAGAGAGAGGTCTACCTTCCTGAATAGGCCTAATACACAGAGTGATATTTCCTGTTTGTTGGAGGACACAAGCTTGTAAAATGCCGGCTCCTTTATCATTTATAGAATTTACAGGAATATGCGGAGGTGTACTTCTTGCCGTTGGGGTGAATGTCATTCAAAGGAAACCAGCAATAACAGGTTTCTGATTCAATCGAATTCTTTTAGAAGTTAAAATGTTTTCAGTGTGTGTGTGTGCTGTGTTTGCCCTTGAATCGAGGCAGTACTTCAGAAAGTACCAGTACTTGTATGGTCTGCTTTTTGTAAATTTGCGTCAGTTCTCGCTTTTGTTGTGACAGCTATTTATGATTTAAGCCTCACTGTCGTGGTATTTTGATGGTGTTGAACCAGCAAATTCTGAATCACCCACCATTCCTCACATTGCAACTGAGCTGAAATAATGCTTGTCAATCATGTAATTCTACACAGTGTCATACCACATACAAATATATACATCACTGTTATCACACACACACACACACACACACACACACATATATATATATATATATATATATATATATATATATACATATATTGGACACAGGTTTGATATAGAGCCCTTTGGCCTGTTCCATGGAACAAGGCTTTTATTTTGTGTTATATTTGTTATCATCAGATGCTGAGGGTGTGCAGCATGAAAAGAACAATTGCCAGAAAGTAGTCTGGAAACAAAATTCTTCCCAATGTTTGCTTATTTGACTTTGAACATTCTTAAATGTATAATAATAGAGGTTGATAATGAATTCCACATTCTATGACCCTATTAGCAACAAAGTGTGCACAGAAGTAAGTTTTAACAAAAGGTTAGTTTACTAATACACACACACACACACACACACACACTCACACACACACACACACATATATATATATATATATATATATATATATATATATATATATATATATATATATATATATGCATGTATCCTTGTCATTGATATACTAAATCAAAGTAAACAGATTGTCAGTGGTATTGACATCATTAACCTTGCAGAATTTTGCTAGTCTCTCATGTAACCTCTTCTTCAATCGCAAGCCTGGGCAGTTTTAGTGATTTTTAACTGTTCATAACAGTTTAAAATATTTAAGCCACTGATTCATTGTACAAATCTTTTTTATTTATTTATTTTTTAATTTTTGTGTGTCTTTTCTACAAGAGTAATTATAATGATAATATTAACATAACATTTATAGAGCACCTTGCCAAAGGTTCTAGGTGCTGAGCAATGGGCTTCCTTAAATTAGGGGAGTACACCACACATTACCTATTCAAGATAGGTGAAACTATAGATGTAAAGAGTGGTGCAATTACTTTGGTATTGTACTGAGTATGATGAACAATCACTTATTTGTCTTTTTGACAGTAGTTGTAATGTTCTGTTCAAAGTCAGATTTCTAGTTTTCTGTTGACAATGATCCCTAAATCTTTTTCCAGATTTGTAGGTTACAGTTCACACTGCTCACTTTTGTATTTATAATTGGGATTATTTATCACAGTAGATATGTGTCATTTTACATTTATCACTTCTCTGTCTGCCAATCATTTTAAGTTCACTTAATCAGCATGTCATACAGGTTTGTAACTTATCTGCCATCATTATCAGAATGCTACAATAAACTTCAGTATCACTGGCAAAAATCTTTAAAAGGCAGGCATTTTATGTGTGAAATATATTTGTAAAATATATTATGTTTACTATACAAGTAACACATACACATGCACACACACTCAGACACACATGCATGCATGAAGACACATACACATACACACACACACACACACACACACACACACACACACACACACACACACACACACACTCACATGATTCTCAGGGTTCATTTTTGAAAGCACAGAATCGAATTTCACGGTATTTCTAAGACTAATTCTAGTGTGTGTTCTTCCTGATATTGTGAAATGTTTTTCTCAAACACACACACACACACACATACAGACACGCACACCTGCATGCAAGCACACACACATGCATACGCACACATGCTTGATGTTTGTATGTTATGTACCATTATAAATTTGCTGAATATTACTGATGAAAAAGAATGGTTCTGTATTAAAGGGCATGACATTATTAGAAAAATTGATTGATAAATGTCAGTTTACAATAGAAAACTCTCCATTGCATAATCACACACACACACACGCACACACACACACACACACACACACACACACACACACACACACACACACACATATGATAAATGCATGCATGTATACACATGTACGCACACTTGAGTTCACACACAAAGTGATCATAGCTCCACCATGCCTCAAGGGAAATTTGGTTTATAGTGAAATAGTTAAATGGGTTGTGAACTGTGCTTGTACCCTTAGCTGTAAAGGCAGTTGGAAGACTCTAACTCCCTATACAGAGCGAGTATGAGATCGGAATTCTTTTACATTACATTGTGCTGCAGTATATCATTTCGTGTGTGTGTGCATGTGTCTGTGTGAGAGTATGTGTGTGTGCACATGCATTGAGTGCGCATGCCTGTGCAAGCACATGTTGTTCATGTGTGTGCAGATACTTCAGTTTAACATCTATTCGCCTATATCTGTACCTTCTTTGAATCCATATGTTTTGTATGTGTAATATTTGCATTAATCATATTTCTTCTCTGTGTGTTGGAATAATACAGCATCAAACAGTGTCCCGTTAAATCCATTGGCTTACAAAGATTAATTATAACTTTTCACCTCTGAATAAGGGAGAGGCAGGAATTGAAATGAGTAATCAAGTACACCACAAAAGAAAGGCAATGATTAATTAAAATGGCTTATATTGTTATAAGTTAGTATGTGAAAGATGGGCGATAAGTGAAGTGAAAAATGTTACTCAGAACAAGTACTCACTAAGGGGCAATAATTGAAATGGATTATCAACTTCTCTGTATGTGAGAGGCATTAATTGAAATTAGTTACTATATTACATTGACAAACAGACTTGTCACAAGAGCAAGTGCCTAGGACATGGAGGGTCAGCACAGAGAAGTCAAAGGTCATGGTCAACAGCACGACTAACAGCAGTGCCAACATAACTATGAATGGTGAGCCCCTGGAAGGTGACCAGGTTCAGGCACTTGGGAGCAACCCTGTCCAAAGATGGCCCTGCATGGCAGAAATATGAATCAGGATTAACTCTCTGCATCAGCAACGATGGCCAGACTGAACATGGTGTGGAAGAGCAACATCAAATTCCACACAAAATTCAGGCTCTACAAGTCACTAGTGGTCTCCATCCTGTTATATGGCTGCAAGACATGGACACTGATGGCCAAAATAGAAAGAAGAATCCAGGCATTTGAGACCAGGTGCCTGAGGAAACTATTCTGCATCTCCTACAAAGAACATAAGACCAATGATTATGTGCAGAACCTGGTCACCAACCTAGTTGGGCCCCACAAACTACTTCTGGCAACCATCGAACGACGGAAGATGGCATGGTTTGGCCACATCATTGGTCACAACACCCTCTCCAAAACCATCCTTCAATGTACCGTTGAAGGAGGGCATAGACAAGGACGGCAGAGGAGTTGGTCGGATAATATAAAAGACTGGACCAAAATGACCATGCCAGATCTCCTCACGACAGCTACAAACAGAAGAGTCTGGGGAGAAACAGCGACTGCTTCATCACGTCCCCCCAACAACCCCAGCAGTCAGGGGAATGACTGACTGACTGACTTATATTAACTGCTGAGTAAGAGAGAGGCAATAATTGAAATGGATTGCTCATATAATCTACTCTGTAAGAGAAAGATTATAATTGAAATGGGTTTTAGTCATTCTGTAAGACTAAGAGAGAAGCAATAATGAAAATGGGCTTGTCAACAACTCTGTAAGACAGATGTAATAACTGAAATTGGTTATCAGAGCTCTAGTGTGTAAGAGAGGGACAATAATTGAAATGGGTTACCAAGCACTGTGTAAGAGAGACATAGTAACCAAAATGGGTTGACAGTTCCTTTATAAGAGAGAAAATATTTAATATGGGTAATTAACTACTCAGTAAGAGAGAGGCAATAAGTCCGATGGTAACTCATATATCAATTATTCTGTAGGTTACAAACTACTCTGTGAAAGACAATCAGTAACTGCAATGGATTACCAATGATGCTAAAGAGTCATAGTAAGTGAAATAGGATATCAATTACTCTGCCGAAAAGACATAATAACTGAATCGGGTTAACATTTACTCTGTAAGAGAGACGTAATAACTGAAATGGGTTATCAACTGCTCAGGAAGAGAGAGGCAATACTTAAAAAGAGTGTATCAGTTACTCTGTATGACAGAGGCAGTTACTGAAATCAGTGGTCAGTCATGTTATTGAATAGAGTTTATTGAAATTTCGGAAAAAAAAGGAAAAAGGATTTTTTTTTTTCAGGAATAATTCATAATCAATTTGTGTGTGTCAGGCATCTACAAGCACCTGGCAGGCGGTGTGGTGGGCTACTTCATCGGGCAGAAAGTGGAGAGCATGAATGCTGAAGCAGGTCGAAGGAAACTGCTGGTGATTGAAGAGTATGTACGTCTTCATCCAGAGGACTTTGTGGAAGAAGGCAAGTGACTGATGGCCTGTAACATGGTTCATCTTAAAAATGAAATGAGGCAGGGAACAGTAAACAATAAACAAAAAAAATATGGTAACTCTTGCTCCCACAAGAAAGCAAATACACACCTATAACTCCATGGGAATGCTGCTTACGACACCAACTCACCTTGCAGATATGACAGCACAGAGCACAAGGAAAAATCCCCTGGGATGTGTGCTCTGTGCTGTCATATCTGCTAGGCGTGTCGGTTTGTAAGCAACATTCCTTTGGAGTTATGGGCGTGTATTTGTTTTCTTGTGGGAGCAAGAGTTACCCTACATGTTTGTTGTTTATGGTTCATCTTGTTCGATTGGTAATGCATGTTCAGGGGCTCTTTCAGTGTCAATAGTATCCCACCTGAAATTCTGTACTGATGAATTCCTCTTTTCTGTCTTTCTCTTTAAGCTATACACCCCCACCCTCCACCCAACGTTTTTTTTTGTTGTTGTTTTTGTTTTGTCTTTGTTTTTGCTTTAACTGTCATCCACTGACTTTCTTAGCAAAAACTGCAGATAATTCGACTGAAAAGGGGTAGACAGGATGTGGGGAGGAATGGTGCATGATGTCTTGAGGTGTAATTTGACAATGACATAATTAATTTTGGCTCTGTCAGAAGACCTGTGACACAAGTTCATGCACATTACTAGAACTAACCACTTGCTTTGGTTCACACTGAAATTGTTGCACCCATCATGAGTTGACATTTCTATGGATTAAACAGATTTTATCAGAAAAGAAAAAGGAAAGAAAGTTATATCAATGGGCTTGCACTTTATTCTCAAATGCCTTTTAGGCCGAAAATCATGGGTAACATTTGAACTTCTTTAAGTGGACACATATAAAACTGACACAACAGTGACAACAACAACAAAATGAATAGATACAGAAACTATTCAGTATTCTACTCATGAGTGGGCACACACACACACACACACACACACACACACACACACACACACACACACACACACACACACACACACACACACACACACACACATATATGGTAAAGCGATGTTGTATTGTGAAATGCATGAGGTTATGAATGTAAACTGAACAAAAAAGATTATGATCTTGTATGCTAACAACTTTCCTAATTGGAACTGGGTGAAACTTTTGCGGACAAACCTAATTTGTCTACACATATGCTGACAAACTCCTGCAAATCATGTTGGCTCTTAATGGCTCAAACCTATGACTCATGATCTTGAGTCATCAACTCACATTTAAGTCAGTGATTCTAGACTCAAGGAGCAAGAAAAGAAAGAAACAAAAGATTTTCATCATGGTCTCAAGACCATTTGGCTTCAAAACAATCATACATAGCTCATTTGAGGCAGAGAATAATATGTGGGACGTAAAGCAGGAATAGGCTTAATTTGCACTCAGGTCTGTTTCCTATGTATTTTGTTGTAATATTTTAGTTCACTATTTTTAGGAAATAAATCTTTGAAAATTAAGGATATAAAGATATTTAATTCAATGCTACAATGAATTCAACAGTTCCAAGTTTCTGTAGTAGGAGCGAATCACCGAGGGTGTATTCCAGCTCCTTTTTAGAGATTACAAGTGGGAGAAAAGGGGTAGAACAGGAGAAAGGTAGTGTATCTCAAAAGTGGTTCATTTACCAAAAAGTTGGGAGGGAGTGAAGGATGGGGAAATTCTAAATTATCAGCACATTACCTATGCTGTATTCCAGGTAATGTGCATCTAGATAACATTTAAACCCAAACCAAGTTTTTCTACAGTGTATGAAAAAATAAGTTATGCATCAGTAATCCGACACCCAATTGAATGGAATGATTTGTGAATGCTTGCATTGCATCCAAGTCGCTGATTGGTATAAATCTCTCCCCCCAAACTTTTTGAAAGGGTTGCTCAGTCAGGAAAAGAGCGGCAACCATTTCAACACAGCAAAATGTGCAAACGAGACTGTGCATTGTCTGACTTCAGTTCAAAAACAAACCATTCTTTAATTCCATAACTAATCATCCAGTGAAAAACAGCTATTGAAAAAAGTAATGTTTTACATGATGAAAATATCCAATTTACAAAGCTGTTTTAAATGGTTTTGTTGTTATATTTGTTGTGTGTGTGTGTTTTTTTTTTTGATGAATGTGTTATTTCATTATATTTGATGATCATGAAAATACCGTTTCATAGGAGGTGACAGTAGGTGGAAATTGAAGCAAAATTAAAAGAGAAAGGACTTGACCACCAGATGAAAGAACAAATTACAAAACAAACACTACGCATTTGACCTCTTTGGTCTTCTTCAGGCAAGACAAGCAACATTCAAATCAATGAAAACAAAGCAGGAACGGGTGATCTCTTATGCTGCTCAAGCTGTGAGCAAAGTGGATATTTTGCACCCAATTTGCGGAGAAAAATGACTGTCTGTTCATACTACTACGTTTTTATTGATTTGAGAGTTGTTTGTCTTGCCTGAAGAAGACCAGAGAGGTCGAAAAGTGTAGTGTTTGTTTTGACATTTGTTTTATTTTTCATCTGGTGGTACAGTAATTTTTCTTTTCATTTCAATCCTGCAGAAAGTGGAGTAACATGTATCTATTTATTATTCACTGTGTCCTCATTACTTGGCCATAATGATCAGATTTAAGAGATAAACATAAAACTGGAAAGGCCAAAGAGAAAAGAGATTATGTTATTTGTGGTACATTTGGTGATGCTTTATTCAGAAGAGAATTTTGTCAATGTAAAGCTCAGTTCCTTGGTAAGTCAGTGGCTACATCCTAAAACTGGACTCCTCATTATCTCACACAATCATAAATTGGCTGCAGTTTAAGAATTCAGCACACCTGTACAAAATGAGTAAACTACAGAAGCTGTACTTGATATAACATTTTTAAGATGTCCTGATTTTACATGAGTGTTTCTCCTAAAATTCTGCAATTTTTTAATGGTCATGTCTCAATTACATCAGCACAATTGCATGGAAGTAGTCAGGTATATGCAAGCAGATTTTGCATTCTGAAGCAAAGGCTGTCTTTTTCCCTTCCCATCAAAATGCTATTAAAATGAACTTTTTCTTTTGTTAAGTAAATATTTTTTAGTCCTTGAATGGCAAAGTGTTCTGTCACTGACCAGTGTAATACAAAGATTTAAAACATGCATCCTGATATAAAACACAGCTTCTTTCCTTACACAGTTGATAAACTGATGCCATGATGCCTGAGGTTTGTTTTTTTTAAATCAATTGGTTCCCATCAACATAGTGGTTATGTTCTGTTGTGTGACTGGTTGCTGGCTTTGAAGATTGCATACATGGCTACTCCAAGAGTAGGCTATCAGCCAGTCATTAAACAGATAGTATTCTCAGGTAAAACAAACTATTGTCATTTTTTTTTTTTTTTGCATAGTGTTTTGAACATTGTCAAAATTGATGTTTATTTGTATTTATTCACAATCAGTCAAACTTGTCATCTTCTGGAAGCTAATATGTAAAAACAGATCAAACAAGTACTTGACAGTCTTGGGACCGCTAAGTCATTTAGTCATTGAGTGCTGAGTTTCCATGACTACTACTTTAGTGGTTGCCTTTCAGTTTTGCTGTGAACCTGTGCAAAGAGTAAGATTTGAACTTCATGTGAACTTCTTTTGTAACTTGGCATTTAGTCATTATCAATACGGCTGTTGACAAAAATGGGTCATATGGATGCATACTGTTTTTAGCTCGTTGACAAAAATGGGTCATATGGATGCATACTGTTTTCAGCACGTTGACAAAAATGGGTCATATGGATGCACTGTTTTTTCAGCTTGGCTTTTGGTATTCCCACACTTTTGTCCTAACTGTAACATAATAAGTGATTCTTTGGGTAATATAAGCAAATTGGTCTTGTTCCACAAACTTTTCTGTTGACAGCTTTATTTCATAGCCACATTTAGTAGGGATGACATTTAATTTTAAGATGATATATTGTAGCGCAGTGTCAGCTGAAAGCATGGGATTTGCATCAGTTTATTTTACCACTGATTTTATCTGTAAGAATCCAAACCAGCAAAATCTCAACATTTTGTTGGAATTGAAATGAAAGACATTGTCACAGCCTGGTTGGACTTAGGATCCGGAGTGGATGTTGCCAAGTCAGAAACCAGGTGTTTGAAAACTATCAACTAGCACTTCACACATGGAATGAGAAAGCAGTACATGTATGATCCTGATTTGCCTACTGTTGTATGATCCATAAATGAGGTGAATTGCATTTATTCCTCTGAAGCATATTGAGACAAATAAAAGAATGCTATGTGTTGGTTTCAGCCCCCAAGAAGTATGGCGATGTGCTGATGAAGTGGTACCCTGTACGATGAACTGTGCCATGTCGACCTGAACGGGAAGATGTGACCTCTTAGTCTGTCACCTGCTATTTTTAGCGTCCTTGCAGTGTGATGATTGGTGTCCGCTTCTTGACAGACTCTTTGGAAACATATGAAAATCTCTTTTGTGTGTAAATGGCTGTGTAGATTAAATTTTTGGTAGAATGTATGAGGGTTGTGATTCATGTGTATTTTATGTGTCTGTTTGAAAATCCTCATTGTGTATGTTTGAGAGAGAGAGGAAGAGAACTCTTTTTCTCTCCCTCACACACACACACACACACGCAGACACACACACACACACACACACACACACACACACACACACACACACACACACACATATACATACATACATACATACACACTCACACACACGCACACACACACACACACACACACACACACACACACTCTTTGATACTGGTGGAGAAATTTGATAGAGGAAGCGACAAAGGCGTCTCTAGAAGGTCACAAGACAAAGGACAATCATCACTTGATCCTGTGTGTGACAAATTGAGCCATTGTTCTGAGAAACACAGGTACGTGCTAGACTGGTCATAACACAATACAAATCCATTCTTTCATTGGCATGTCCAGCTATGATGAGGCCACTGTGATGGGCTAGGCTGTAAACACAATCTGCTGTGTCATGAAGTGAGATATACATGAACATTTTCTTTGAGCTGTTCTGTCACAACACGAAATAAAAATACATATTCATACATATTTAAGCCTCGAGACATTTCAGAGATCATGGATGATACAATAACGTAAACAATATAAATGAATTGAATAACTGTTTTACTATGAACAAATCAAAAGGAAACGACTTTGAAATGATGTATTCGACAAATTGGAGGAAACTGTGACCCTCAGGTAATGTTGTGCTTTGTACCTAAATTTTGTCAAAGAAGGTGGTGTTAAATGCAGGTCAATTTGTTTTACTGGCTGCCAGCAAGATTGCATAAAATCAAGAAGAAAAAGAAACACCCGAAGGTGCTGGGGAGGACCCAGAGAAGCACTGTCTTCACCTGCCTTGAAGACAGTGCTTCTCTGAAGAGAACCAGTTCTACGTAAACTATGTGGAAAGGTGGAATATAGCTCAGGTTATTCAAATCTAAAAGCTTTTGCACCGGCACACAAAATGAATTGCACAGCGTGAACATGTAATAACTATGATATTTTCAGTGACTTGGTTTGTATTCCAAGGTATGTTTTTCACCTATGTTTGATGGTTTGTCCATCAGCAAGATCATGCAAAAGCTATTGAACCATTTTTTTAACAGTTTGGAAGAAAAATGGAAACTGGATCAAAAAAGTGGATCCAGGATTTTGTGTGTGTATGTGTGTACAGTTTACATTTCCAGATAAAGCATTTCTTGACCATGTTTGACTTTAGAGGAGATACATGCTTTCCAAAGCATTCTTAAACTTTCAGTGTTTTTTTTTTTGTCAGTCAAATAATTCATCCCTGGTATATCTCATGTCAATGTCCTGACAAATCGTATTTTCAATGTTTATGATCCTCTCTTCTTTCTGATTCAGTCTGTAGTTTTATTTGTTTTGCTGTCTCATTTTCTGTGCTGCCACAGTAGCAGTATTCCCAAACTGTCTATTCAAGCCATCCTGTTTATTATTACAACAGTCATCCTTTTATTGCCCGTGAGCTAACAAATGCAGGACATTATCTGATAACCCCCAAATGAAAATGATTGCTTACTCGTAGAGCTAGCGTGACTTGTGTGATCACAAAAAAACTAAATGAGGCTTACCAAGTAAGCAGAACCCTGTTGTAAATTTTTACAAAGAGATTGTAGGCTGGAACCAGTGCACATGAGAAACACATGTAGCCCACACTATCAATATTTGAAAGCCCGAAAGGTCAATGTCATGTTAATAATTTATTTTCAAATGTTGTAAGTTACTAGTACATCTAACTCTGTGTGTGTGTGTGTGTGTGTGTGTGTGTGTGTGTGTGTGTGTGTTTGTACATTTGTGTGTGTGTGTGTGCACGCACGAGTGCATGTGGTGTGTGTGTGGAATCAAACCAATGAAGCAGTGCAACGTTTTCTGTGGTGTTAAGGAAACTTGGGTGGGCATATACACTTGTTCCTGTCTACAACCTCCTCCTAGGAATTTACAACACACTTCACCTTACTTGGTAAGTCTAACTTAGGTTTTGTGATTCCTGCTCATAGCCTGTAGCCCTCCAGTTCCATGCACATGAGGTTTGAGCACAGCAGTGACTGCAAGGGCTATTCCACATACATAATGTTACTGTGGGTGAACACAGACAGTAACATGCTGTTTGTTAGCTGACACTCGCTTATCTGTCCTACTTCAAGTTTTGTGGAGGTAGCTGTCCATCATAGTCCGTCTCAAGTAGACCCCTTCTTTAACAATCATCTTATGGGAGTACATTCTGTATGTAACTGCATTGGTCCAGCCTGATGCCTGCATTATAGTGTTCACAGACACGCCCACTAGTCAGACCGCCAATATGCCGGCCAATCTAGTGCTATGTACTTAAATGTGTCGATACCCGTGCATGCCAAAGTCCACTTCAGCCAACGTGCAATTGTGTCCATGCTAGCTGCTTTGTGCAGTGCAAGCAGGGTTGAAAAAAAAAAAAGACAGCTTTTCCCTCTCAGTTTTGGTTTTTCTCCAAATACTCATGCATTGTGCGAATGACACACAGCACTTTGCTTTCACAACTGTATAATTCAAAGGGTTCTAAGTGACCTCCTTTACGAGACTGTTCTAATAAAGTATGTATCAGATTTTTTTTTTAATATACGTCTTTTCTCCATCAGTATCATACATCTTAGCTGATTTTCTGTGCTTGAAAGGTTGGGCATCTTTGTCCTGATAGCAGCACTATCAACATGCACAGTTTCACGGTAAGCTGTTTTAATATCAATCTCTTAGTTGGGGCCCAACACAAATTCTATCAACACCGTATTAACATTCCAAGATGAACACTGTTTGGAAGAGCAGGTTTTCTTACACTCTTTTCACAAGTCTTCTGAGTAAACTGTGATTTCTAAAGCATATAATATGGGGAATTGGGGATAACAACTGAGTGCTGAACAAACTATGGCCGCCGCTCTATATAAAAAGTCCTATTCAGCCGGGGAAGCAAGGAAGAGCACGGTTTCATTCAGTGGGAGTGAAATGGGATCTTCTTGTTTCCCACTTTGGTGTGCATTCTTTTAGTGGGATTTCGCCCTGAGGCCATGAACTGGTTATTCGTGTTTCTTGAAAGGCCTTGCTGTCGTCGATATCTTTCCCTGATATGCTGCATACCAACAGAGTCAGCTTTTTGCATAATGGGTGTCTCAGCATGTGGTCCTTTGGCTGTGACGGCAGTCTTCATGGTTGACAGAAGTCGGGCCTACTTTGTCTGCCTATCAGCATTTCCTTCAGAAGGGGCCAGAACAGTAGGTTCATCCTCACTGGGGCTACGAGCACTCCTCTGGCTTCGTCCTGATTGATTTTGCTCGGCACTCATGTCCGAAGGCTGAAAAAGGGAAACAACAGGCAGTGCATTGCCCCAGTGAATAGAGAAAGCATCAAATGCATGCACTCCCGGATCAGGGAACACACACACACACACACACACACAAACACGTGTATTTTCTAAAAACTGGGTGTTGTCTCAATGTCTGGTTTTTATGTCTAGCATAGTAAGCACATCTCTAACAGGTTTGAATCAAGTTTCCATTCTGCGTCCGTTCTCGTAATAATCTATGTGCTTCCACATTTTTTATATCTGGTATATGTGCTGCCAGATGTCCCTCAGTTTACACCACTGCCATATGACACGTATCATGTCATTCAGTAGTTCTTATTTAGAGCTTTCCTTGTTCAGCAACTGCCCATGTCATACAACCTGACATGACTCTGTTATGAACAATATGTTTATTAGGCAGAAGTGATTTTAGAGGCAAAATACACTGCATGCAGTTCCTGCAGTTCCTGGTTGTTAATGTGGTGCTGTTTGTTTTCCTCAGACCCTAGACACCGAGGGTTTTTTTTTTCACCTGTTTCTACCATACAGCCCCCTCCCCCCTCCCTCCTCCTCCAGTCATGAAGCTGTCTTTAAGTGTAAATATGGGCTTAGGCCTTTGAACTGCTGCCGTTTGGCTCATGATGGTTTCCACCCACCCCACTTTAACTCCACTTTTTTTTCCGAAGATAGGCATGCGTTTCTCCCAGCTTCCTTTAAGGTCTCGTAACGAGTTGTTTTCCACCTGTCCCAAACACCTGTAGTGCTGTGGGCCTTGTGCAATTGCAGGTAAACTCGACACCATCAAAGCTTTGCAAGATGCAACGTCTTTGATAACAGGTTCTTGCATCAAAATACCAGTGCAATCATGCCATATTTGCTCTCTTCTCTCCCGGGCCCAGCCCCTCCCGAGTCAGGGTGACTATCTTTTCAAAAGAAGTGAACACAAATCTTAAATACGTTGTCTTGCGTGGGCATAAATTGAGAGTTCTCTTCATGAATAGTGAAACACCTGAATCGAAGATTTTAACTATCGATCAGATTCTCACAATTTCTGTTTTGAACTGACCTATCAATGAACTGTTATCAGCAATGACATGACCCAGATCATGCAAATGTACTTGTGCCCTTTGTCAGCTTGGTGAATAATCACGGAAACAGGTGCTAGATCCATTGCTGCTGCCTGGTAGACATAGCGAGTAGGCCAATCTCTCCAATAAAACTTCAGAAATGTTTTGGTAGTCCTCGTGCACTGATAACAGAATAATGTGCATCACGCACATCTATCGAGGCGACATAGCCGTCTTTGGCGGCCAGCTCCTGTGCCATTGCAATGTTTCCATTTTAGATTTTGGAATTCAGTGTCTTCATTCAATGCTTTCAGATTCAAAATCGTTCTGTGCGTTCAAATCTGTTTCTGACCTTCAAATATTGGAGAGACGACTTGTCCTTCAAATGTGGACGCAATTCTTCTTCTTCTTTTTTCTTTTTTTTTTCTTTTCTTTTTTTTTTTTTTTTTTTTTTTGTAATCAAGCGGTTTGAGGATATCGTCATCAGTCACTGTTCTTTCTCCTTTGGTGGAATAGCGCTTTGTACGCTTCTGAACGAGAGAAGTCGGTCAGCGCAAATAGTGATTACTACTGCCGTTTTACTGATGTTCTGTGGGATGTGTTACTGTAATCCATTAGCCTATGTATTTTTCTTGATTGGTGCGGGACACACACTCATATTTGGATAGTTTTCAGGGATTGACGAGATTTCCGTGAATGGTGTCAAAGACTCCATTCCAACAATTTCAAACAAATCTCAAATGCCAAATCTTTGGTTTAATTTGGATTCCAGGCAAATCAAAAAACAACCATAGAAAAAAATGTTCTGAACATCATGAATACCATAGACCACCAGATGACAAATTGCGAGCCCATCAGCAGCTCCGAGTGAAATCTAGCCATATTTACAAAGTGAGCAAGCATCTGTCTTGAAATAATTTCATTCATAGCTGACCGTAATCCCCCGCCCCCCCCCCCCCAAAGTCTTGAAAATAAAAATCATTTCACGCAGAGGATGGGGGTGGGGAAGTCATGAGTAGAAGAGGTAGTTTGGGGCGGGGAGAGAGCAAATATAAACACGTGAATAAACCCAGTCATAGCTGACAACAAATTTCCAGCAGGTGAAAATGTGAGTAACTGTACAATATGACCTAGGTCAATGTCTGGATTGTTGTCCCTGTCGCGCATTACATCTATAAAAGAAGTCCGTGTAGTAGCTTTGATATTTTAACAGTAAGACTTAAACACCACACACGCACGCACGCACGCGCGCGCGCGCGCACACACGCACACACACACACACACACACACACACACACACACACACACACACACACACACACGCACGCACGCACGCACGCACACACACACATTTGATGCCAACGTATAGACACAATTTGAATGTACTCCGTTCAGGGGCTGTAATCTAGGCCCATATATCATGCACACTCTTGTAGGCCTATGTAAGACATCACTTCACTGCAAGAACCTGAAGACTTTTCAACAACAAATAAATTCCATGAACTGACGATTTAGGATTCTTGTACAAAACACTGTTAGAAATATGCATGGCCTCTCGTTTCAGTAGTTTATCACACAAACTTCATCCCAGTAAAATCCACATTGTGACGGAACCGAGCAAAACTCGGTGACAATACCTTTAAAATTTACGATCCACTAGGTGTTTATTTCGAATACCATGTCATTTCGGACTTTGCTGTTATATGTTTTAGGGTTTGCAAAACTGATCTGGAATGTCCTCATATTGAAATAATGAACAACGAATTATATGGTATATTTGAACATGATTTAAGTAATGGATATATCCTTTTCTTTCATCAGCTGTTACAGTATGTAAAATGGGAACCTAAAATGTTCATGTTGAGTGGATAAGACCCATTTGTTTAACAACTTTACTACCACATGGGCCTTCCATTTCTGAGGCATTAACTTTATGCAAGCCATTCCAACTGAGATGGCAGGAAAGATCTGATCAATTGTTTCAACAGAATCAGTATTTCTTGTGGAGGGAGGGGAGGGAGAGGCAGAAGACACAAACAAACAAACAAACAAACAAACAAAAAACCAAACAGAGATTTAGGAACAAAATGATTACGTCGATGCAAACTTTAATCCTAAATCGATGCAAAAAAATTGTTCATGTACTATTAGCTACATTGTGTTTCAATTGAATCTTTTTGTTTAGAAGAATTCTCAGTTTCATATTTGAAAAGAAAAAGAGAGAAAAATTTCGTTTTTCATTATCATAGTCGTTTGAAAAGGATGATCTAGTGAGGAACCGAGAAATATGTGTAATATCTATCATTTCCATTCGACATTTCACATAAGAGCATACTGATCATAGAATTGCACACCTGCAGTGTTGTCGCCCCTTCCCCATCTTGTGGGAGTGGCTTGTAGTCTAAAGCTTGTGACGCACTGATCGGCTGTTGAAGGCACGTGCAGCTCAAGACATTGTGTGTAGGGGACAACAGTTTCGACTTGGATCCACGTCCGAGCTGTCAGAGGTATTACCTCGGCAACACTGTCGGCTCAGTGCACAGGTTGTCCTGAGAGCCGGAAGCCTGCCTGTCAGTAATCCCATTCAGTGTGCCAGCATTTTTTTTGCCAGACTCGGCACCCAAAATGAACGCATCTCTCTTCGTCGTTCAGTGCGAAAACTCCGGTTTAATTTTTTTTGCTTCGCCAAGTATGAAGGTAACTGACTGGCCTGTTTGGTTTCACTTTTTCTCACAAAGCATGACTGTATTTCTTGCTTTCTCTTTTGTCCTCTTAATCTGGATGCATATTTCATCTCTCTCTCTCTCTCTCTCTCTCTCTCTCTCTCTCTCTCTCTCTCTCTCTCTCTCTCTCTCTCTCTCTCTCCTCCCTCCTAAAATTCAGGTGTACATTAAAATCATGCCACTTTTCATGTTCAGAAAATCTTGTAAGTTTCAAATGTATTGTTTCTATACCTTCAATCCAAATTTTCTTTGTTTCTGTTTAAAAGACTTTGCTGGGAAAGCTTTAAAAAAAAAGTTAAGAGAATGTACATCGCTTTAGTCTAAAAGAAGAGAATATACTCGACCGTTTTGAAGTCAGAGGGAGAATGTGCATAAAGTTATTTTAAGATAATAGTATATACCCGACCGTTCTTACGATGTAAGGAAAAAAAAAAAACAAAAAACTAAACAAGCAAAAACAAATAAAAAAATTCACCTCGTGTATTACCCTCAGATTCCAGACGTAGGCTTAATGACATTCGCCAAGAGAGGGAAATGCCCAGTGCCTGTGGATGACACCTTACTGGATGTCTCCAGACAGGCAAGGCTTTGCGTGGTGTACCACTTCAGCAACTTCATTCTGCTCTAAACAATCACAGTAGAAGACAGACTGAATCTTCAAAATGTTCAGTTAAAAGTGATTGAACGGGTATGGTTTCTCTAAGATCTGGTTGTGACCTGGCGGGAATGAATGTCTTTTTAATTGAGTATCAGCATAACGATGTGTTGTTTTTAGTTGGCACCGAAATCTGAAAATCCATATGACTGACATTCATTTGATGTGTTTGAATCACCCTTTCAAAAAAAAAAAATCGCTCGTACGGTTTTGATTTTTTTTTTTTTTTTTTTTTGTAATGACTCGGGAATCAAAAGAATTCGCAGGTTCGGTCGGACATGTTAAGTATGTTTTGTTTAAAGACGCAGGATATCAAGCCAGAATACAAATAAACACACAAAAAAGAAGAGTAAAATAACGCAGATTCTATGTACATTACGATGCAGACAAGTAAATGTGCAACCAACATGTCTTTTTCAGACTTTACACAAACAGTATGTAAAAATGCACAACAAATACTCCCTTGAAGGCAGCCAGCACAATATATCATTTGAACCATTTGTCTTTTGGGGGTAACACTTTAAATACACTGCATTTCATTGCATTGTGATTGTTTCTTGTGATTCATTTACAAATACGTTGCCATATGTGTAATGAAAAATCTGGCTAACTAACTGTGTGTACACGTATTGTGAAATGAATGCTTCAAGAAATAACGCTGTATATAGTGTCCTTTCCTTTAGTCATGAAAGGATTCTCATTCGCGTTTTTTTTTTTTTTTTTTTTTTTGCTCAGTTGAAAAATGTTTCCTTATTCCTAATGTGCACCTGCCTTAACAGCCTTTAGACCCATCACTGCATTTAAATCGTGTCTTTTTAATCTCTCTCTCTCTCTCTCTCTCTCTCTCTCTCTCTCTCTCTCTCTCTCTCTCTCTCTCTCTCTCCTCACCACACACGCGCGCGCGCGCGCGCACACACACACACACACACACACACACACACGCACATAAGCAGTCCTGTGCGCGCATACACACACACACACACACACACACACACACACACACACACACACACACACACACACACTGCTGTCCATTTCTGAAAGAGCAGCGATACTGATGTTTTGCACGTGATATAGCGGTACGATACAGCATTTCAATTTTCGCTTTTCAGTTAACAATTTACATATTACTGTGTTCCATTCTTTCCTTATACTCACAAGATGTTCAAACTTTATTAAGACAAACCCCAACAAACAAACCAGTGCCATCGTCATCCTCTCTCCCTGTATCTATCTGTCTGTTTATCTATCTATCTATCTATCTATCTATCTATCTATCTATCTATCTATCTATATCTATCTATCTATCTATCTATCTATCTGTTTTCATGCTGTAGTAACTTGCACGTGTAAAGACTAGTACTATACATTGTAGAGAAGATAACGGCAAGAATAGGAAATGGACTAACCTAAGCCAGTCTTTACCGAAATAAGATAAACTCTCTCTCTCTCTCTCTCTCTCTCTCTCTCTCTCTCTCTCTCTCTCTCTCTCTCTCTCTCTCTCTCTCTCTCTCACACACACACACACACACACACACACACACACACACACACACACACACACACACACACACACACACAACAAGAACAACATATTTATTCCTTTTGCCCCTTTTGGGGTATGGAGGAAGGATGTGTTTAAACCAATAACAGGGAATGGAAAACATACAAGCCAAAACAAACACACACTCAGACACATTCAGACACACACACACACACACACACACACACACACACACACACACACACACACACACACACACACACACACACACAGAGAGAGAGAGAACAATGAACAATCTCTTTATTTCTTCAGGCCCCCAACCCCTAAAAATGAGGTCAAGTCAACACGTAATTAAAAGACACATACAATACAACCAATCAGTTTTCTAGCGTGAGACTGTCAACAAAGGTTTGCTTTAACTTCATGGCATTAAACAGAAATACACCGAGCTTCCTAATATTGAAAATGGACCCAATTCACAAGACTGCATATGGATCGATAGCAAAGTTAAGATATTTTTTTCCTTATGTCATTATACAGAACAACACATTTATACAACACATGGTCCTCATCTTCTAAGACCTTACATATTTTGCACGTCAAATTAGCATTGTTGCTGAAAGTTCTTTTGAAAATCGATCCATTGATTGGTAGCACACACAAGCCTCAGCTTTATTAGACAATTCCTAGCAACTAATGTCCACGTAATCAAAAAGAGAGAGAGAGAGAGAGAGTCATTTAAAAAATATCAGTGACAAAGAATATGAAAGAAACGGAGCCAAAAAGTAGGGACAAATGCTGTTTCCTCTCTCTCTCTCTCTCTCTCTCTCTCTCTCTCTCTCTCTCTCCGCCAATATCGTAACCAAGCAGCGCGGAAGGCAGTGGCTGCCATTAACGCCCGCAAGCTAAATCACATTTTTTTTTATGTATGCCTTCTTTGTTACGCTGCTGTACATACTGCGTCCATAGAGTATCAGTTCTTCACTTTCACTTTTAATAATGGAGCATATCTCACTTCAGCTGAAATCGCTTTAGGTCTTCTTTTTCATCATCATTGGTCCTCTTTCCTCCTCCTGACGTTTCTTGTCTTCGTTTCTTACAACTTCCCTCTCATCGCCTCCCACCCCCCCCCCCCCACCCTCCACCGCCCCCTTCCCTTATATCATTACGCTATTTTTGTTCCTTATGTTATTTCTATGAAATTTCTGAAAATATTACTTCTAACCACCATCCCGCCACATTCACCTCATCCCCCACTCCACCTCCTCATTCCCAATCCATCCTCACCTTTCGCCTCTTCAACTGTTCCTCCCCTCCCCCCTCCCCCTCTCTGTCTTTCTCTCTCTCTTAATTTTTTGCTTTGCAATTCTTTCCAGATCAACTGCCTTCGAATAGCGTTTCTTTTCTTTTCTTTTTTCTTTTTTTTTTTTTAACCTTTTCGTTTTTTTTCTTTTTGCTCACGAAATTAATCTGTTTTCTCTCCGAGCCCTCTGTGCTGAAGTTGGGCAACCTGCCAAGGGGTCAGACGTTGGTGGTTGGCCGCTATAGGAGGCGACTGACCCTTGCTGCCGCTGCCTTTCAGCAAGTGTGACTTATTTATGTGTGGGCCTATGCCTTAATCGTAATTCTCACTGTTATGACACGCGAGCCCTTTGCCTTGTATCACTTGACGTTGAAAATAACCAGCTAATTTCTTCGCACCATACACCCCCACCCACTTCATCTCCCTTCACCTTCCCCACCTTTCTCTATATTCATTTTCTCTGTCCTCACTGTTCCATTTCTCCTCCTTACACGGCCTTAGTCAAGTTCGCAAGTTTACAAGTTCCACCACGGCAACATCAGAATCGACTCTGCGCACACCCCTCTGCGTTACACCCATCAGTACAACACCAGAAACTCCCATGAGCTGCAGTTCCAAGTAGAATCCTGCTGTAGTAACTACAGAAAGAACTGCTTCTTTCCGCGCACTGGGAGAGAGTGGAGCAATCTTCCAGCTGAGGCAGTGGCATTAGCCTCGCTGGAGGACATCAAATCCTGGATTTAACCTCCTCCCCCCCCCCCCCCCCCCCCCTCCTATTCCTCTTTCTCATCTTAGTCCGTCCCACCTATTCCAGTGTAAGGCCCACTTATGCCCCCCCCCCCCCCCCCCCCCCACTCCTCTCCCCTTTGAGGCCTGAAAATCGTGGATGGCCCCTGACACCCCCCCACCCCCATTTCTCCTTTTCATAAGCTGATGATCCGGGCAGCACTTGAAACCCCCTCCTATAGTGTCAGAATCTTCAATTCGATGAAGGTGGACACTGGAAAAAAGAAGAAGAAGAAGAAGTCGACAGCTCCAACGGGAGGGTAGTTTCGTAAAATTTGTCGAAAATCCACCCGTCTGCATTGCAACGTAGTTATGTAGGTGCTGCTTTGCAGTCTGCGTTTGGCATATGTGCTATAGACTGGTTTTGAGTCTTTCCCAGCAGTGCCAGTTTTATCCTCTGTTTCATCCCAATGTAGGGCACAGCCTAACCAAGCAGAAACCTGTTCCATTCAGGCTACCTACACACACTGTTAAAGCTTTAAATATTTGATTTCCAGACTCCCGTCCTACTATTTGAGAGGGTTTGCCGTGTTTGGTTTTGTTCCGGTATAGTGGTGTTCTTCAAAAGGACAGGCTCTTGGTAAAATCAATGCAGTTCCTCCGGAACTTTTTTTTTTTAACTCTCTCTCTCTCTCTCTCTCTCTCTCTCTCTCTCTCTCTCTCTCTCTCTCTCTCGTTGGTGTGGAATGGGCGGAGCGTTTGTTCTTTTCACGTAAATGAACTTCATTCCTGATCCTAGCAAAATTTTTACTAATTGCAGCACATCTCCTTACATGTTACACATTAAATTCTTCAGCTATGAATAGCATGTTAAATCCTTTGTCGATATTCTTTTGAATAAGTGAATAAAGAATTAAACCATATTTTTCCACACTATCTTGTTATTATCCCATTCAATCAATACTTCATTCCACTCCGTACACAGCCCGCCCCGCCTTCCCACCTTCCCCCTCCGCAGGTCGAACTCACCCATTCTCACGAATTCAGGTTTTGTTCTGACAAAAAGAAAACAGGACAGATGCGGACGCTGTAGAAATGATAATGTGTCCGTGGTACAAAAGGATAGGGAAGTAGCGGGGAGGAGGGAGTGGCGGTGGATGTTAAAGAAGGCGTTGTTTGGACGTTTGTATGTGTACATCAGTTTGTTGGGTGTGTGTAAGAGGTAAATGCAGATAAAATGCTCCATACTGTGTTTTGTTTCTCGCTCTATACGCAAGCAGCGAGTGTCTAACCTCAAGATAACTCGGCCTGATGGGTGCCCCATTGTTTCTGCATTTGTAAACACCCCATTCAGCTTCTTAGCAGCAAATGGTCAAACCACAAGTTGATACATTTAGAGGTAAACACATCTCTCCGGGAGGGTGGAAGACGAGGGAGGTGGGGGGGGGGGGGGGGGGGGGGGAGGCTCGAATTAACATAGACTAGAAATCTTGACTGCAATTGGCGAGACAAAGAGAGAGAGAAAGAGAAAGGGGGAAGGAGAGGGAGTAGAAAAGAGTGTGGGGGGAGGGGTCGTAGAGGATGGTGTGGCTGTCAGTTGTCACGTCCCATGGACAAACGAGTCGCAAACGAGTAAGAAAATGATGATAATTCAGGGGAAAACAACAACAATAACACAAACAACAAGATTGTGACCGAGACGGGAGGTGTCACAAGACGACAAAATTGATCATGAAAGACACCGGGCATGTGTTGTAGGTGAACGGATGTCCCGCGAGTAGCATGAGTAAGGAGTTAGATCATTATTTCAAAGTAGACGAAGTTACTTTCCTCGTTCAGGTTTTTTCTTTTTTCTTTTTCTAAAAAAAACCCACTCATATAAATATATATATATATGTGTGTGTGTGTGTGTGTGTGTGTGTGTGTGTGTGCGCGCGCACACACACACACACACACACACACACACACACACAAACACACACAATGTTCGTGCGCATGCGTTTCTGCATTGCATCGACATCGAACGGTGACAACCTTCGTATTTAATTGGATAGCAATTCATACGCAGTGCATTCCCTTGGATGTTTTTGTATGCTTCGTTTTGGTTGGCCACTTTTACCAGTTCCGCGCTTAGTTTTGTCGTCTGCAAAGAACGTGACACTGAAAGCGTAGAGACGATGTTAAAATTTGAAGAAACTCATGAAAACTGTCGCTACAAGGGTAACTGGGTTTGGCTGCATGAAGTTTTTACGGACAGATTGGACGAATTGTGTCGGATGGTAAGCTTGTTGTTGTTTCCATAGACCCCTCTCACGTAACTGAATTTTCTTTAGAACTTCAATTTCAACTTGACACAAAACATTTCCATACAACCTATTTAAAGTTGATCTTGTTTACGCATCCAAGAGCGATAACGGGTATGATTTTATTTGTTGCGCTTATAATGAAAAGCAGGAAAGTGGGGCTCGGCTGGTATGAAGACTGTTTTAGCTACATTGCTATGGGGCTCCAAAAGCTGGGAAACTCGAGTGATATGAAGTTCACTGTTGTACCTTCTCAATCAGATCCAACTGGAACGCTTCGTCTCGCGATTTCAGGTAAGAAGAGGACCAGAACCTCCATAGCAAGGGCAGAGGCAGCTAAAAAGAGTTCCAGCTGGAACTGGCGAGGAGGAACAAAAGCGAACTTCATAAGGCTTGAATTTCCCGACTTTGATGATGTACATCATCAGTGATCTATTATCGTGAGGTATAATGCACTGTTTTCATAAATCTTAGTTGTTTTCATAAATTGCAATAGCTGTTTTAATAAATGATCACTGGCTGTTTTCATAAATTATGATTGTCAATTTTCGTAGATCGTAATGTCTGTGTTCAGGGTCGTAACTGTTTTCTTAAGTCGTAATTGTCCGTTTCCATGAGTCCTAACTGTGTGTTTTCAGGAATCATAACCTTTTTCGTGAGCCTGGTTTGTTTGATTCTGTGAGTCAAGTGTTTGCCCTCACGAGTCATGGGTTGTCTGTGTAAATGAATCATAGTTGCTGTCATGAACCATAATTGTCTGTTTTCACAAATCATAATTACAGTTGTTATTGATGATCAGACTACCGCCGTATTCACCTGAAAGACTGGAAGATTAGTAGCCGCGAAGCATTCAACGTCGGTAGTAGTCACTGTCACCAGTGTAGGTACGTGTTTTCTTGAATAAGATTACTTCTGTTTTCACAAGAAAAGGATATTAATTGAATTTGAAGTTGATACGTGTTCATGCGTATACTTGAACCACATCATCGATCTCCACAAATACCCTGTGAGGATAAAAAGTTTCTGATAGGTCTAAATTCATGATCTTTCTGATAGATGCCTTTCAATTTTATTATTAGTTCTGAACTCGAGGTGTCCAGAAACGGCTCCGTGCGCTTTTGGATGTATGTTTGGAGCTGCAAAAGGTTGCAGACTTTACTTTTTTATTACTTGGTCTTCTTTCTAACCAACACAGATTCACATTTCTTCAAGGTTGACGTGGCCTTTTTTCCTTTTTAATCTTGAACCTAGTCACAGAACACAGAGATAACCTGATATAAATGAGGATACCTTGGCATACTCGACATGAAAGGAAACGGTAAGTGACTGGAGACATTTAAAGAGTCAGTCATTGTCAAAAAGTTAACTTTTGCGTCCATGATGAAACGATTACACGTACAAGACTTTTCTTATGCACTTGAGGGAGCGGATGTCTTTATCTGCACCGTTTGTTTGCTTGTTTTGTTGCTGTTGTTATTTTCTTTGCGGCCGTTTTTTTTTGTGTGTTTTGGTAATATCCAAATGACAGTATTAGATCTATATTTGATTTTCATTCGGAACGGTTTCCGCTTTTTTTTTTTTCTTTCAACATTTGCTCAAGAAACATTGGATTTTGTGGATTTTTATTTCAGACGAAGGATGTCATTTAAACGCTTTCAAGCAATATAGAACTTACGGCATCGACTGGAATCAGGAAGGCTACCCAACGTATGGTTGGTACTCTTTACCAAATCATATGTAGCTAGCTGGTTAGATAGCTAGCTAGATAATATATTGAACAATGAGTAATGGGAAAACAAGTACAGCTTACAATTCATTCATTAAAACAATGATTTTGCGACGATTTATTTAAAATTTTGGAAAGGACAGGGATTGCAGTGGTGTAGAAAGGAAATTGGAACGAAAAAGAGGGCGTCCAATTATTTGTACTATATCCATCACACTAGCAGCAAATAGGACATCAAAGTCTAGTCTGAAAATAGAGCAACAAGTCATGAGACTGCGACATTCCAGTGTTATCGTTTCTCCCCTCTCTCTTTTCTTTTATAAAAAAAGTTCTCTCTCTCTCTCTCTCTCTCTCTCTCTCTCTCTCTCTCTCACTCTCTCTCTATGCTCTTCTTTTAGGGGACAAGAGCTAGATGGCTAAAAACATCTTGCTTATATGTTTCTTTCATGACTAAAATTCATCAACTTTTCATCGAGTCAATCTCACTCTTTCTGTGTCTGCCTGTCTGTCTCACTCCCTTGTGTGTGTGTGTGTGTGTGTGTGTGTGTGTGTGTGTGTGTGTGTGTGTGTGTGTGTGTGAGTGTGAGCGTGCGTGCGCGCGCGCGCGCGCGTGTGTGTGTGTCTCTCTCCCTCTCTCTCTCTCTGTCTGTGTGTGTGTGTGTGTGTGTGTGTGTGTGTGTGTGTGTGTGTGTGTGTGTGTGTGCCCGCGCGTGTGCGTGAGTGTGTATGCCAAAAGTCACGCAAATCTTTCAAAGAACATTTGAATTCTAAGAGTCGGTACCACCACTTAGCATTACGTACTCTCTCCCACCTAAGTTTGTTTGAGGACGGGGAGAGCATGTGGTCCTCAAATCAGAAAGAAAAATCCAATCACAGGGGAAATGCACACAGAAGCTTCTTAAAGTGGAGTGGAAGGGGGAAGGAGGTTCCTCAAAGAAGGAACTACGGTCACTGGGGATGAGGCACAAGATCTCGGCGAGGCTGGAGAAGGCACCGTACGAAGCAGTGACAGAAACGCAACAGTTAGCATAGGCAAGTCAGTCTTGATCCGACCATAGAATTATTATTCATAGGACTAACTGTACTGTAGAACCGTTAACAAGCATCTTGTTTCGAAGCGGTATTTGTCCGTCAACTCTTTCAACCGTCTAAAGCAATGATCGACCACAGTATTTTCAAAAATGGTTGAAGGGATGGAGATGTTGAATTTACAGACATCAGTACAAAGTAGAGTCTTAGGACCACCATTCTCCGAAGAAGAAAGTGAGCAGTAGAGTAGCAAAAGAAAGAGAAAAGCGGGTTGTTACAGAAAAAAAAACGTGATGAAGACATCATCTCTCATAATGGCTTAGATATGTTTTTCGACTTGTGGCAGTGGCCTTGATTCAGCTCCTTTTTTTTTTCTTTTTTTTTTTATGAAGGCAAGGCTTTTTCTGGTGAAGGTGTTGACACTGCACATGTTGACATGAGGTTGTCACAGACATGGGTGTGGAGGGGGAGTCAAAACTGAGACTATAATGTGAATAGTGCAGTGCTCCATCATATGATTTTTTTTTCCGCATAATGATCAGTGACGACTCCCATTCAGATCTTAGACTACATGACACAGACTTGTAGATGACTCCATAATATATCCAAACGTCAACTAGATCCAAGAGATACAGACGTCCACACTCTCGAACAGTGAATTTGGTCTATACTCTTCAGAAACGGGTTCGTTCATTGATGACTCTTAGCTGTGTGGCCCCCGTATTCCCACCAGCTTATTCAACAATTCTGGGTGTAAATCTACAAAAGCTAACTACCCCCCCCCCCCCCCCCCGCCCTCCCAACACATACACAAATGGATTTTATGGGGTACGACCCATCAGCCTCCCATCGTAATATATTTGACACTACCATTGCACGTAAGTGTTTAGTTTATAGATGAATTATTTGTCTCAAAATCGTTACAGTTGGCCTTTCTTCTTGTCCGAGATGTGGGTTATTTGTTCAGTTGTAACATTCCTTTGCAGTCCCACCCGGCCAATCAGTCCAACGTTGTGAAAATAAGCAGTTTCATGGTGTAATTATTGTCATTGTCTTCTTTCAAGACAGTACTCGTCCGGCTTATTTGGACATTGGAAGAGGCATCCATGATAAAATGACGCCGATAGTTTACCGACTACAATGAAAGAATTTTGAATGTATTGCAGTTCAACGGTTTTCGTAAACGCCCTAAAAGGGACAACGACGTCACTCGCTGTCCTTGTGCTGTTCTTGAACTGATTTGTCATCAAGCGTCGGGTGTGTAAGAAGAGCTACTCATCATTTTTTCTGTTCATCACCAGTCTGGTTGTTCCAAAAGTGTTTCAACACACCAGTTCTAAATGTCCATTTCGCCACCTTCTTGTTTTTGTTCTGTCCATTTAATAGATAAATGAAGTGTCAGAGAGTATTGAGAAACAATCTGGCAGGTTTGGAATTAACTAGCTGGTGGCTTGAATGTATTTCTTGCTCTGTACGCGTGTGCGTATGCGTGCGCTAATGCGTGTATGTGTGCCTGTATATGTGGAGGTGTGTATATTTATGCATGCATGTATGCGCGCGTGCGCGCACGTGTGTGTATGAGAGAGAGAGAGAGAGAGAGAGAGAGAGAGAGAGAGAGAGAGAGAGATCTTATTCGAGGGAGTTGGCCCCAGTGCATTCTATGTTTTGTGTAGTATTGATTTGTAGCGTTTCTCTTTTTCATTCGTTAGTTCTGCTGACAGTATTTTTCTGCTTCTTTGCTCTCGCCTTGCATTTCTGCCTTCCGTCCTGTTTGGTTCGTGTCCCTCTTTCTTTATTAATTTTCATCCTGCTCCTCTAAGTGAACTGCTTCCTGCCTCTCTTCTGATAATGACCCTTGCCCTCTTCTGTATTACTGCGTGCCTCTGTTACGATATCGCCGCTTTCCTCTCTTCTTGGATCGCTACCTGCTTCTCTTCCTTTATTGCTCACTGATTCCTTTCCTGCATTACCGCCTGCTGTCTCCCTATACTCCTGCCTGCCTGTCTTCCTGTATTGCTGCCATCCTTTTTTTGGCTGTATTGCTGTCCTTTCCTATTCCGATACTGCTGGCTCTCTCTCCACAGCTTGCTTTTCTTCCTGCACTGCAGCCTGCAACTCTTCCAGTATCACTGCCTGTCTCCTAGTCTGTATTACTGATTTTTTTTTCCTGCGTTGCTGCCTGCTCTCTTCCTGTATTACGCCTGTCTCTCTCTCCTGTGTTGCTGCCTGTCTCTCTTCCTGTGTTGCCGCCTGTCTCTCTTCCTGTGTGCTGCTGCCTGCTCTCTTCCTGTATTACGCCTGTCTCTCTTCCTGTGTTGCTGGCTGCTTCTCTTCCTGTGTTGCTGCTTGCCCTCTCTTCCTGTGTTGCTGCTTGCCTCTCTTCCTGTGTTGCTGCCTGTCTCTCTTCCTGTGTTGCTGCCTGCCTCTCTTCCTGTGTTGCTGCCTGCCACTCTTCCGTGTTGCTGCCTGCCTCTCTTCCTGTGTTGCTGTTTGCCTCTCTTCCTGTGTTGCTTCTTGCCTCTTTTCCTGTGTTGCTGCCTGTCTCTCTCTTCCTGTGTTGCTGCTTGCTCTCTCTTCCTGTGTTGCTGCTTTCTTCTCTTCTCTGTGTGTTGCTCCTGCCTCTCTTCCTGTGTTGCTGCCTGCCTCTCTTCCTGTATTGCTGCTTGCCTCTCTTCCTGTGTTTGCCGCTTGCCTCTCTTCCTGTGTTGCTGCCTTCTCTTCCTGTATTGCTGCCTTCTTCTCTTCCTGCTTTGCTGCTTGCCTCTCTTCCTGTGTTGCTGCTGTTTGCCTCTCTTCCTGTGTTGCTGCCTGCCTCTCTTCCTGTGTTGCTGCTTGCCTCTCTTCCTGTGTTGCTGCCTGCCTTCTCTTCCTGTATTGCTGCCTTCTTCTCTTCCTGTGTTGCTGCCTTCTTCTCTTCCTGTGTATTGCTGCCTTCTTCTCTTCTTGTGTTGCTGCCTGCCTCTCTTCCTGTGTGCTGCCTGCTCTCTCTTCCTGTATTACGCCTGTCTCTCTTCCTGTGTTGCTGGCTGCTTCTCTTCCTGTGTTGCTGCTGCTTTCTTCTCTTCCTGTGTTGCTGCTTGCCTCTCTTCCTGTGTTGCTGCCTGTCTCTCTTCCTGTGTTGCTGCCTGCCTCTCTTCCTGTGTTGCTGCTGCCTGCTTTCCTGTGTTGCTGCCTCTGCCTCTCTTCCTGTGTTGCTGCTTGCCTGCCTCTCTTCCTGTGTGCTGCTGCTGCCTCTCTTCCTGTGTTGCTGCCTGTCTCTCTTCCTGTGTTGCTGCATGCCTCTCTTCCTGTGTTGCTGCTTTCTTCTTCTCTTCCTGTGTTTCTTCCTGCCCTGCCTGCCTCTCTTCCTGTGTTGCTGCCTGCCTCTCTTCCTGTATTGCTGCTTGCTCTCTCTTCCTGTGTTGCCGCTTGCCTCTCTTCCTGTGTTGCTGCCTGCCTCTCTTCCTGTATTGCTGCCTTCTCTCTTCCTTCCCTGCGTTGCTGCTTGCTGCTCTCTTCCTGTGTTGCTGTTTGCCTCTCTTCCTGTGTGTGCTGCCTGCCTCTCTTCCTGTGTTGCTGCTGCCCTCTCTTCCTGTGTTGCTGCCTTCTTCTCTTCCTGTATTGCTGCCTGCTTCTCTTCCTGTGTTGCTGCCTTCTTCTCTTCCTGTATTGCTGCCTTCTTCTCTTCTTGTGTGCTGCCTGCCTCTCTTCCTGTGTTGCTGTTTGCCTCTCTTCCTGTGTTGCTGTTTGCCTCTTTTCCTGTGTTGCTGCCTGTCTCTCTCTCCTGTGTTGCTGCATGCCTCTCTTCCTGTGTTGCTGCTTTCTTCTCTTCCTGTGTGTTGCTGCCTGTCTCTCTCCTGTGTTGCTTCTTGCCTCTCTTCCTGTGTTGCTTCCTGCCTCTCTTCCTGTATTGCTGCTTGCCTCTCTTCCTGTGTTGCCGCTTGCCTCTCTTCCTGTGTTGCTGCCTTCTCTTCCTGTATTGCTGCCTTCTTCTCTTCCTGCGTTGCTGCTTGCTTGCCTCTCTTCCTGTGTTGCTGTTTGCCTCTCTTCCTGTGTTTTTCTGCCTGCCTCTCTTCCTGTGTTGCTGCTTGCCTCTCTCTCCTGTATTGCTGCCTGCCTTCTTCTCTTCCTGTATTGCTGCCTTCTTCTCTTCCTGTATTGCTGCCTTCTTCTCTTCCTGTGTTGCTGCCTTCTTCTCTTCCTGTATTGCTGCCTTCTTCTCTTCCTGTGTTGCTACCCTCTTCTCTTTCTGTATTGCTGCCTTCTTCTCTTCCTGTGTTGCTGCCCGCCCGTCTCCACTGTCTGGCTTCGCAATCGGTCTCAAATTTACAACTCGGACTGCCATTACTGTCTGCGTTGTACGCAGCTCGAGGTGATGGGAATACTGAATACTGAATCTTATTGGGAGTATCTTCTTTGCCATCGACAGATGCTTGTAGCTCCCGAACTGTCTCAAAGATATTCTTTCTTTGTGTCTCATGCTTTATAACTATAAAGCGACAACTTTATGAGTAATGTTTCACAAATACACAAATGCAGCTGCGCTAGTGCATGCTATTCTATCCCATTTTCTTGCATTTCCTTGCACACACACACACACACACACACACACACACACACACACACACACACACACACGCACACACACGCACACACACACACACATACACACACACTGAATGCAGAGAACGAGGATGGAACTATTTACCATCAATCGGCCTGATTCACATACAAGAACATAAGGAAAATGTGAGGCACTGTGATGCAATGCTAAAAAAAAAAAAAAAAAAAAAACACCAGCAAAACAATAACAAAATCAAACAAACAAAAACAAAGAAAGTTCCATGCAATGTACATACTAGCGATACTTAAGAAAGTGTGGATCTGTGAAATCCAAAGTGGGAATGAGAACCATTGATGGTTTCCCTTTAAAACAAGTGTGAACAAAAACTAGCAGTTGAGGTATATCTAATAGTATAGGTGATCGTAATGAAACTAGCATTTTACGTGATTCTTAAATGAAAATGGGTCTATCAAGCCCACAAGCTAAGGTTAAGGTTATGATAAATATCTCCCCCATGGAGGATCTCCGTTTCTCTCTGGTTATTTTCCAGCAACCTGCCAAGAAGGTCCTCCTTCGTTTGAGAAACTTTCACCTCAGATTTTTGTTGTTACTTCTATTTCACTTTCCGAATACTTATTTTCTCACAATCAGTCTCTCATGTACCGTGTCCCTGCCTGTTGCACGGTTGTCGTTGCAGACACAGTCGTGGTGAGTCTATGATAAGACTTACCCAGCGGGGAAATTCCGTCCCAAATTCTCTGCGATGTCAGCATTCTTAAAAACAAAGAAAAAAGGAAACAAATGGAGTTTGCTTAACATCAAATAGGCCGTTCAACATACAAAGGGATGCAACTGTCTGACAATTCGTGTCGATAGCAATAATATAGTGGCTCGCTCACTTGCTTCCCCATGTGCTCTTGAAACTTTACTCAAAAAGTCCTCCGTATGCCTGCCTCATTTTCTGATCATATTAATGGGTATTTACACTAATAATTTAAGTTTGCTTAGAAGAGAAAACTTTATGATGTTACAACCTTTCCAGTAGCTTGTGTGCCATCCAGGACCCTTCACTTGTTGAAATCTGCAATGGTTCATCTTCATCTTTTGGGTTTTCTACAATTTCTATTGAATTGTGTTTGTTGCTCAGTAATTCAGAAAAGGAATGCTCGGATAACGTGAAGCATTGGATGTTTTGGCGAAAAAAAAGAATTTGTTGTGCACACACATAAATAAGTTTTTTACTCTCTTATACACATATACGAAACCAGTTCTAAGTAAATTGTGTATGCTTCCGCACAAGGGAAGAAATTGTGCACGATGCGGCTTTTAGACTGCAAACACAGACTATTGCCACAGTCAGAGAACTAAATTTATCAAACAAGCAGTTGTCAAGCGGCCACGCTAGGTCCACTGTGGTGTAGACACACAGATTTGTGCTTCACAGAGTATCTTTTGTATTAAGAGATGTGGGGGACGAACATATTACAGAGCACTGTTATGTTTTAGTGTTGACATTTAAGATTTAGATTTTACAATGTACTTTAGTTTACGTTTTGACATTCACCATATCATGTACTTTATATTAAGTTTTGACATTTATGACACACAGCTCATAATATGCCGGTGATTTGTGGGTTGACATTCACAGAGTCCTCTCACAGAGTTTTCTTATACTGAGCGTTAGCATTCAGAACCTGTAACAAATTTTTACAGAGTAGCCATGCATTAAGTAAGTAA
Source organism: Conus betulinus (assembly GCA_016801955.1). Classification (NCBI taxonomy): domain Eukaryota; kingdom Metazoa; phylum Mollusca; class Gastropoda; order Neogastropoda; family Conidae; genus Conus; species Conus betulinus. The sequence goes on along the minus strand of JADBJO010000949.1, from coordinate 446,371 downwards.
AAAATGTTTTCGTATCGAGTAAAGAAAATGGATGGATTCTGGTGCTGCTGATCTTTCTTTTTTTAAAAAAAAAAAACTCTTCTATTTGGTAGCGTTTTGGTACCCTTGGGTCCCCTACATTTCGAATCGTTCAGACATCTATGTTCGTCTGGAAAATGTGTACAGGTTTTCCCCCTTTATTATGGTTTAGTGTCTTTATTGATCTTTATGAACACCGCCGTACTTGGAGACTGGTCCTCACGATGAAATAGTGGCCCTCCTCAGACCCTCCACGGACTTGTATATTTCTCATGTAGAGTGGTGAGCATCGGAAACGTCTTTTCTCTCATCCCCTATAGGATACCACAGTCGTTGAGAATGTTCTGCATGGTCTGGTCTATTTCCCCAGGGGAGCGAAGAGGGGACGACACAATGTAGAAGTGTTTGTATATGTGGTCATTCAAACACCTGTTCCTGCCTTTCCCGCTAATGATACCTGCCCTTTGGCTGTGGTGACCTGTAAGGAAATTCAGAGGTATTCCTCATGTCTGTAACACAATGTTTTCTTCCTGCTTATCCTTTGCACCCAGGTTTGCCATTCAGTCCGCCTTTTTTTTCTTATTTCCCTTGATATTATAAAAGGAAGAGAATCCACTGCAGTGGCTCTTTGTTGTATATAGAATACTTACCTACTCCTGACTCAAAGATAGACGTGGAGTCAGTTTCAAGACGATCTGGGTCTGATGGTCTGTGCTGTGTGCTGAGATGTTCGTGGCAAAGATCAGGGCTAGGTCCACCCCCCAGCTTTGTAAGTTGCTCAGTGGAGGCCTGCCGGTGCTGTGTTTGCCCTGCGGTTGTCCATTCAGGAAGCAGATGTACATTGCTGCTCTTCCTCTCGCTCTCCGTGTTTCAGTTCGTTTATTCACGATGATCAACTCTCCTCTGGACTTGGCGTTTGTGTTCTGAGTATTTGTCTTCCACATCGTCCTCTTATCAAAAGTGATCCCCAAGTAGGTCTGTTGGTCTTCAAGCCTCAACCAGTATCTCCAAAGGCTGTCTGCTTTTGCTTTTGTGAAGAATGAGAAAGGTGTAGCTGTTGATATTTTTCCACAGTCGCACACTAATCGTTGCTGCAGTTTTTGTGTCTGTTCGGGGCGAGCTGCGTTCTATATGCGGCAGTTTTTTTTGCATACTCTTCTGTGGGTAAGACCGTCTGGACAAAAGACTGCATGGACCGTTGACAATAAGCGTAAATAGTGTGGGTGATAATATTCCTCCTTGTGGGATCCCCTGACACAGCAACACCCTCCGGACATTGCACACGTTTATTACTGTTTATTACTGTTGTTCTGAACTTGATCCACCGGTGCATATTCCCTTGGTGTGCTTTTGACAAGATGACTACTCTCTACACCTAATTAAGATTTTTTTGTTAGGCCAGTAAGCTTAGTGACTGTTACTCGCTGATGTTGGGATGCGTTTTTATAACCTGTGTGAGGTAATTTGTCTGGTCTTGTGCGCCTTTTTATATTCTAAAGTTTGCCTGCTCTGGTATAATATGACGTCCTACGATTTTGCAGACGTGGCTTATTAAACTGATGAGAAAGGCTTAGGACTATCATTCTGACTTTTTTTCAGTACTGGGTGCCAGTCCTCATTTCTTCTTCTTCTTCTTCTTCTTCTTCTTCTTCTCTCTCTCTCTCTCTCTCTCTCTCTCTCTCTCTCTCTCTCTCTCTCTCTCTCTGTGTGTGTGTGTGTGTGTGTGTGTGTGTGTGTGTGTGTGTGTGTGTGTGTGAGTGCGTGCGTGCGTGCGTGCGTGTGTGCGCGCACGCATGCATGCGTACGCACGTTAGTAAATCGGAATCCAAATGTACATCTTGCCTGTAAAGTTGTTCAGATTTATTTGACAAAGCTCATCTGAACACTCGAACAATTACTAATGTTAACAAATGCGCTGTACGAGCTGTTTTAAACAACATCATGGATACAAAACGCATGTTCTTTTTTGGGCAGTGTTGACATTTTCTCTTCCCACAGAAAAGTTTTAATATGTCCCATATTTCATCAATTTTCCCGGCATCAAAAGGGTTAAATATTATCAACAAGTATTAAACATGTAGCGCACTGAGTCGAAAGACTTAGATTTTATTAATTAGTATAAGCAAATATGATGCACTGCGTTCTTGACATTACATCTGCAGTATGATGTGTCCGATGCCTAGAATTGTATTCTTAGAAACATGTTTATAATTCTTATGTGATTGTATTATTGATCAGTCCATTGGCACATTTATCTTCACAATTTGTCTTTTTAGATAATAGCATTTGTCATCTTCTCGAAGAACACTTGCGTACGGTGAGTATTTCGAATGCGGTTGATGAAGCAATAAATAATGTTAAGACAGTCTGTTTGATACTCCGTCCTTTTTATAATAATTATATCTGAACACCTGCTGTGATTTCTGTACAAGCTACTGCATTTCCATACATGCTAACAGTAACATTGATAAAACTCTGTACAGGACAGCCCTATATTGTTCACTGTCACTAACAGAACTTCATGTCAAACATAGCCTACTCATGTCCGTTTTGAAAAACCGACAAAGCAATATGCTCCTGTTTTTCTTATTTCTGTTCCTTTGTCAACACGCTTAATTTGAAACTTGTCCATTTTTCCATATGCGCTGGGGTTTTGTGTTCCTAAAGCTTATTGTTCCTGTGATAAGTGAATGGATTCGCTCCAGATATTCTGAAGTGATATAAAGCAGTGTCTGATTTGGTTTCAAAGTGAGGTGACTGTAGGCGAAAATTGAAACCAACTTCAAAGAAAAACTTAATATGCTACTCCGCCGAACGAAAGAGACAAAGGAATTGCAAGACATTATCTTCTTTCGTTCGAGGGAATAGTTTATTTTTCTTTTAACAAATATCTGTTTGTTTTAAGTTCATTTTGATATTTTATCAGTCAACGTAATACTTTTAATGATTTCCAGCTTTCAGGTCCAGACAGCACCCACTTTTTACATCGAATTTTCACTGTCGTTTTCCAGCTGCATTTAAAAAAAAAATGCCTGGATGAAGATCTGTTTCAGTGCACCTTTTCATCCTGTCATTAATTCTGGTTTGTGGATTTGATCATTTCCTTCATTTTACCATGTTTTCCAGGGGATTTCCTGTTTTTAAACCTTCGAATTATTTTGTCACCTCTGCTGCGACTTGTTTATCAGAGGATAGATTCTCAGTTTTTTGCTGAGTTATAAGGAAGCTTTTGCTCGTAACTTTTTGTGTTTTTCAGGCAGATAAATGTTGCAAATTGTGTGTGTGTGTGTGTGTGTGTGTGTGTGTGTGTGTGTGTGTGTGTGTGTGTGTGTGTGTAATGTATAATGTGTGTGTTTGTGTACGTGTGTGTGTTGCGTTGTGTGTGTGTGTGTGTGTTTGTATGTATGTGTGTGGTGTGTGTGTCTGTGTGTGTGTGTGTGTGTGTGTGTGTGTGTGTGTGTGCGTGCGTGCGTGTGCGTGTGTGTGTGTGTGTGTGTGTGTGTGTGTGCGTTTTCAGCCCGAATTTCCCTTACTTTTTAACAACTACCCTTTAAACTGAACGGGTCCTCATATTTCAGAAGATCGGAGGAGAGCGTCCTTTTTGTCTCGTATAAAATCCTTTCCGAGTTATGGCGTTTTTTGCAAAAAATCGGCAGTGTAACTTAAAGATGTCCTTTTCTGAAATCAGACATTCTCAAAGTGAATTTTGTGCTGAACAGATTATAGGACATATGGCTTTAAACCTCTATGTAGAGTTCCGATAAGAAAACGGATAAGTATCTCCCATAATGCGATTGGTGCGTTGGATTCCGTGTGTCTTGATAAATCTCAATCAGTTGATCTTAACAGTTGACACTCAGTTTACGCCCCCCGTCCTCCCCCCCCCCCCCCCCCCCCCCCCCCCCCCCCCCCCCCACCCCCCATTCCAATTTTTTTTTTCGGTATTACCTCTTTCAGGGTTATCGCCTTTTCATAACAATAAATTTAAGACGGTTTCGTTTGTGATTTTCGCTTCGTTTTGGGGACTGAAATTGGTTTGGAATTTCTCTCCAGGCGATACATTTTTAAACGTCGTAAATTAAACGGTTTATGTATTGTTAGACCATGAACACATCACATTACTTAAAAATTAAGTATGCTGCTAAGAACTTGATTTTAAAAAGTTGAATCCATTTTGAACTTTTGGAGTCTTAGATTACATCTTCATAATACTGTCTGTGACAGTTAGTACTTACGATTGACTTACTTTGTCTTTTGTTTTTACAAATGACAGAAACACGTACGTGGCGGTCAGCTAGGCCATGAACAATATAAAATAAAAATACCTACTTGTCTTGTATAGGTCTGTTCATCAACAGGTGCCATTTATGTTACGTCGTGAAATTATATACTTTGATGCGTCTAGGCATTTCGTGTAAAAAAGCAATGTATATGGCATCGTAATAAGATTTGTTCATTGAGAATTTTCATTAATAAGTCTTTCCATTAGCAAATGCAGTTTGTAAAATGGTACCGACAATTTTCGAAGTCTCTCTATTACCAACTGCATTTTATAAAATGGTAACTGTATAATGCTTATGTTTAGAAGCTAGATTCCAATAGTTTTACAGCACCATTCCTTTTGGTAATGCATTTCTTAAATATCTGTGGCGATGGCCAATGTGTGGACCATTCTGAAATGACTGGAAAGATCTGATTCATGTCTAACATCATGCTAGGTTTCATGTCCATAGAATAATTAGTTCCTGTTTGAAAAAAAATGAGTGACTTTGATGAAAGAAAATAGAGGGAAGGTGAAGTTGGCATGTTGAAGCTCATCACAGATGAACGCACAGATTGAGGGACAAAATGGTTACCTCTATGGAAAAACACATGCACTGTCTGTCCATACAATCAGTCAGATAAACGTGTTTTTTTTTTTTTGTTTGTTTGGTTTTTTTTTTGAACGACATGAAATCGAATGAAAATGGTCGTATACTTTACGAGTGCACACGCACTTGTTCTTTAGCGAATGGGATTTGTGTTCCATGGTGGAAATAAAATGTTGCTCAGCCTGCAGGTATGTGGGGTGAGAGGTGCAGTATATGACTTTGTAGTATGACTTATGAATATCTTATTTTAAAATCTCTTCATTGGCAGTTGTAGTCTATGGGATGTTGAGTTTGGTATGTTCTTGGTGGATGAATATTATTTATCTGACTATGGATAAACATCATTCGTTTGACTATGTTCATTTTGCTGTTTCTTGCATTTTGAGGCACACGCCATTGTGCATTATTCTAACTGAAAAGTCTGAACAAATCTGATTGACAGTTATGATCGGGGCTAAAATAGCCCAGTACGTAGAACGCCGGACTCATGATCTCGGTGATCCTGAGCTGAATCTTTACCGGGTCGTTTCGGTATGGCGGGATTTTCCCCTCGGATTTAAGATAGGTTCTGACTCCATTACCATTCGAACGAGACTTTAAACCGAGGTTCCGTGTGCGAACGTACACATAAGATCTTGTGCGCACATGAAATCCTGTCGCAGTTTACAAGAGAAGGCCAGTCTGACCGCTGTTTTTGAATGACAAGTATTCACACAGCATGCATCCTGCATAAATTCTGAAGAGTAACGGAAAGTCTGAGTGGCTGATATTCGACTGAATGACACGGGAACGATTACTGCCAGCAGGCAGCTCTTCGTTCGACTCTATTCAGGCAGGCAGCTTGTTGTGTAAGCGTGAATTGTAAAGCGATTAAAGCTTGGTCTCTAAGCGAGGATCATCATCATCATCATCATCATCATCATCATCAACATGCTAGATTCCATGTCACTGTAACCTGTCAAAAAAAGGAAATATATGAATACGGTAATGTTGAATTTAACCACAGCCAAATACACGAAAATCCGGAATAAAATCATTACACCGATGCAAAAATGCGTGCGGAGTCAATCCAGACAATTAGTCAAGTAAACATTGTTTCAGAAAAAAAAAAATGAGAATCAGTTTCCTAATGAAAAAAAGGAGAAAACCCTTCATTTATACGCTCACAAGTCTCTCTCAACAACGAACTTTTTTTTTAAAAGGAACTAAGAAGTACATGTAATATTCATCATTTCCTTTTGACCTTTCATGAGAACATTACAAAGAGCTTCACTCCGGCAGCATTGGCGCCCCGTTCCCATTACTACCTTGTGGGAGTGGCCTGCGGTCTGAAGCATGCACAGCGTTGATTGGCTGATGGAGGCACGTGCAGCGAAGGGAACCGTATCGGGGACACCAGGTTTAACTTCGATCCGCGTCAGACCTGTCTGCAGTTTGACTTCGGCGACACTGTAGGTTCAGTGCGCAGGTTGTCCTGAGAACCGGAGGTCTCTCTGTTGGTTATCTGGCATTTTGTTTTCAGACTTAACATACCATCAAACGAGTCTCTTTTTGCTGTCTCCGGTTTGACTTCGTTGCTTCGCCAGATATGAAGGTAAGTGACTGATCTTTTCGGTTTCACTCTACACATAAAGCATACTTGTATCCCTGCCATCCTGTCTTGTCCCCAATAATTTTGCTCGCTCTCTCTCTCTCTCTCTCTCTCTCTCTCTCTCTCTCTCTCTCTCTCTCTACTATAAACTAGAGTAAGGCACTCATGTTCACGTTAACAAATTTACAAGTTTAAAATATATTGCTTCTATCGCTATAAAGCAGCTGTCCTTTTTTTCGTTAATGCACACTGCTAGGAGAGCTAGAGCAAAAGTAAGGAATGATTTCAGACAATAAAATTCTATGAGTTTTACAACATTTGCATGTATTTCGATGTTCAGTTCCAGGCAGCATTATCACTGAAATCAGGGGAGAAATTGCATCGTATACTTTGAAATAACAGATTATGTTCACTTTTTACAGTGTAAGAAAACCTTAAGTATCACCCTCAGACCCAGCACATAATGGCATATGGTAAGACAGGGAACGGCTGTTGTATGTAGATGACATGTGTCTGGTTCATATGATTTTCACTTCAAGAACTTCTTTCTGCTTTGAAAATGAAAGTTAAAGATCGTCTGAAATTTCAACTTCTGTCACATCAGCTAAAAGTAACTGAACAAATATGATTCCGCGAAGGTGTGGCTTACATGACGGAAATACTTTAATTAGATATCAAACAGAACGATTATTGATTGCGATTGACATTAGTATCCAAAATGAATATGAATAGTGTAAATTGTTACGTGCTGGAAATTCGCTTGGCCCGGGTATGGTTCAGTTCAGTGAGGCATTGAAGAGTTGTGTGCTTGCTAAATCGTTTTTTGAACTCAAAGTAAATTTAAGATAAACCATTTATGTGCGCATATCTTAAGAGGCATGAAGTTCATAATTGTGTGTAGATTATCTCTCTCACTGTGTCTCTGTCTGTCTGTCTCTCTCTCTCTCTCTCACACACACACACACACACACACACACACACACACACACACACACACACACACACACACACACACACACACACACACACACACACACACACACGCACGCACGCACACACGCACGCACGCACGCACGCACACAGAGACCATTTCTTTAAGATCAGTGACATCGTTGCGTTACATATTATTAAAGCAAGGTGAAATATGGTTGACTTAATTTGCTTTTCTTGCAAGAGTTTGAGCACCTCTTAGTTTTATCATTCTACTGTATCAGTATTCAACCTGCGTTAAGACCAATGGCCAAATTATTATTCTATATGCCATCTCTCTCTCTCTCTCTCTCTCTCTCTCTCTCTCTCTCTCTCTCTCTCTCTCTCTCTCTCTCTCTCTCTCTCTCTCATCACACACACACACACACAAACACAACACACACACACACACACACACACACACACACACACTCACAAATGTAGAGAAATAGATAGATAGTTGACAGGTAGATAGGCGGATAGATAGTTGACAGGTAGATAGATAGGTTGATAGATGTATTGCTACCTGGAGTTAGACCTAGTTTCCCAACAAACGAAAATGCACTACTCACTCGTAGCTTTCGACAGCCATCCGGCCATCTTCTTAGCGATGCTGTTGCTGACTGAGTGAACTCGATTGAGATTCAGGTTGATAGATGTAATATAGATCTTTAAGATCAGCGACGTCGTTGCTTACATATCATTAAAGCGTCCTCCAGGTTTCTTCCTTGATTCCTGTCCTTGAATTTTCTTCACTGCTCTGTCATCAAGTTCCATGTTCAAATGCATGAAAATCAAAAGATGACTCAGTTCTTATACAGCGATTGAATTAAAAGGTTAGTCACACCATGACGAAAACCATCCAATCTAGGTAATAGACCAGGTCCGGAAAATTAATCGGGAGAAAATACTGCTTATCTTTCCATCCCAAAAAGAGTTACCTCTTTTCAGTTTTTCGGATCAAATGAATAGATACAGAGAGAGTAAAATATTGGACTAGAAGGGAAATCGGCCATCCGCAACACAGTTGCACCGTTTTCCACCCATGTTTTGTTATTTTCTCTCTCTGATTGAACTGTTAAGCTGATCGACGGGGCAAAATTGATTTGTGCGTGCCAAAAGGCGGCATCTATCACGACACAGAAACAAACCAAACCAGACGTCCGGGTCACAGGAAACACGTGTGACATGCCTTCCTTATGCACAACTTATTCTCCTTATGCACAACTTCTTCTCTCTCTCTCTCTCTCTCTCTCTCTCTCTCTCTCTCTCTCTCTCTCTCAAAACTCAACACAGATATATGCACGCTCAAACGCGCGCGCGTATTTACCTTGAATTTAACAGAAGATTGTAAATCAAACGAAGAGTATACTTCGGGGGCAGGAGAGAATTAATAAGACAAAGAAAAGCTTTAAATATTTGATTTCGAGACGATGATCCGATTCTGTGTGTTGTTTAGTCCCGTTTCGTATTATCAGTAGACTGGTGTTCTTCAAAGGACAGGTTTCAAAAACAATTTGACAGAGAGAGAGAGAGAGAGAGAGAGAGAGAGAGAGAGAGAGAGAGAGAGAGCAGTACATGTCCGTCCGCAAAGCGAGTCACTGAAAATTGCAGCAGTAACTCATTGTCAAAGGGTGTAAATGTTACATTATTGGCCGTGTGAGAACAATGCATCCGGAACGGAAAGGTAAACGACCTCTCTCTCTACCTGTGTGTGCGTGTGTGTGTGTGTGTGTGTGTGTGTGTGTGTGTGTGTGTGTGTGTGTGTGTGTGTGTGTGTGTGTGTGTGTGTGTGTGTGTGTGTGTGTGTGTAACGACAGTAACATTATTCTTAATTCCTTATGCGTAGGCACGTACATTAAACATAAGCCTCATTGCTGTTTAACCCAACACTTTACCATGCATTACTTGTGGCTGGAGAAATCCAGCGCATTCCCCCACCCCCAACTCTCCCCTCCATCTGATTTTCCTCCTTCTCCCTCGCCCCCCCCCCCCCCCCCCCCCCCCTCCACACACACACACACACACACACACACACACCGTCGACTTTCAAACACTCCCTCGCCTGCACTTCTCTCTCTGCTGCTACTGTAGGGCGAACTATCTTTGCTGTTAGTTATCGAAAGTGACCTCACCTCTCCACTTCTCACTTGGACGCTGCCCTGGTCTCCCTCACAGCCCTCAGGGCAGAATCGTTTTGAGTTAGAGCTCTCTGTCACTCTGTGTGTGTGTGTGTGTGTGTGTGTGTGTGTGTGATGTCTGAAGAAGACATATTTTGTAGAAAATTCACACGTCAGTTTTGTATTGTGTATTGTTATTTCCCATTCTGTTTTGCACACTTGTTCATGTTTTCCTATTTTTGCGATAATGCCAATTTTAACTTTTTTCGATAATGCCAATTTTAACGAATTTCCCCCAGCCCTTTCCCCCCCCCCCCCCCCCCCCCCCCCCCCCCCCCCCACCCCGTGCACCTTCGACCCAGTCCATTTCAGTTCCCCTTGACATAAATCAAAGTGTTTGATATTTGATTCTGAAACTTTTGCTGGAGTTTTCAAAAGGTTTCATTTTGTTGTTTGTTGTTTTGTTTTAGTTTGGGTTTTGTTTTTTTGTTTCGCCCTGCTAGACTTGGTCTACGTAGGCTGGCTCCAGGTTAAAAAAAATACAATATTTATGCCGTTCAGCAAAGTGTGTCAACATGAGCAAAAGAATGTGAATCTTCTATTGTTAGTCGTTTGTAAAGAAAGGGTTTAGAACAGAGACTGGTACAATTTATTCACGACTCTCTCTCTCTCTCTCTCTCTCTCTCTCACACACACACACACACACACACACACACACACACACACACACACACACACATCCAATTCTCCCATCGACAGCTCCCAAGGAAGGATTGTTTAAAACATTTGTTTGTTTCCTATCAGTAAAGTCTGAAGAAGACATGTTTGTGGAAATTTCACCTGACTGTCTTGTATTAAGTTATACGAGTCTTACTTTTGTAATCTGTTCATGCGTTTTATTCGAATGTTGGCTGGGGCTCTTTTCCAGTAATTCCAGTTTTATATGCTCTTTCGTTCCACCAGAGTCCCCAGTTTGACAAGCAATCTTGTGTAGTTCACTTCACTTATTGTTAAGTTTTGAATGTTTAATTTCGACACATTTACCGAGCTCTTCAGGAGCTTTCGTGGTCTTTGTTTTGTTCCAGTAGTCTGGTGTTCTTCAAAGGATGGGCTGCAGACAGAAGCGAACCCAAATACAATCCTTTCAGAGGAAAAGTATGAAAGCCATCAGAGAAAAAAAGGCTTTTGAAAATAACGTGAAATTTCATTACTGGTTTACTGAAAGAAGGAAGCCAAAACGGGAAGGGTAGCAATTTGTGTGCGTGACTCTCTCTGACTCTCTCTCTCTCTCTCTCTCTCTCTCTCTCTCTCATGTTGTTTTCCTTCGGAAAGATCCGGATCAGTTGTATGAAAGGGGGGGGGGGGGTGCAAAGAGGGCCTGGGAGGGGGGGGGGGGCAATCTTCAGTGAGGCGAATAGTCAAAGTGCCGAAATTGCACGTTTTTTGCTGGCTAGGAGAGGGTTTCCAGAAACGAAACCCCTCCTCCCACCCCACCCCTCCCCTCTCGCCCGTCCTTTCAGTGCGTACACTTGCTTGAGTTCAAAGCGTTCTAAAATCAGTTGACATGAACGTCCCAATGAGCGGAAAATGGGTGAAGCGTTTGTTCTTTTAACCCAAATGGAATTCTGTATTGTGGATCATGGCAATTACAATTCACAACATCAATTCAAACATTTTGTTTATAGCCCAGCCAACTGCAAGAAGCCATATCAGGGTTGTCATCTCGTCCAAACTAACAGTCGGTACATTGAAAATGTTGCTGTGGCCCGTATCTAAGGTGCCAGTAGTTCTAGTTTAAACAAGCCCCACAACACACGGAACGAAAGGCGTGCCAGATGATATCCGAACCACATTGCGTTGAGGCTCAGAACCAGCAATCAGTAGGCCTACCAGGAAAATGAGATCTCGGCACAAAGAAAATTTCCCAGCACTAGAAAAATGAGATCTCAGCAGGAGGAAAATGAGCTCTCAACTCAGAATACACGAGTTTTCACTTCAAGGAAAATGGGTTACTGGCACAAAGAAAAGGAGTTCCCAGCACGAGGAAAATGAGATTCCAGAACAAGAAAATGTGAGTTCCCAACACAAAGAAAGTAAGGTCCATAGACATCATGGGGAGGAGTGAGAGGAAGGGGGATGAAGAAGGAGCAGGAGGGGGGGGGGGAGGGGGGGGGGGGGGGGTCAGTGCGCAAATAAAAATGTGAATGAGCCAGAAAGAAACTTACAGCAATTCAGACCCTGGTTCAGCTTATGTCCCAAGTCCATGGCTTTCCGGTGCCAACAGGATGATTGATTGTTACTTTTCAGGGCAAGAGGTCAGGGAGGGATTTGTTTCTTCTGGTGCAGACAGGACGATTGTTACCTTTCAGGGCACGAGGTCAGAGGTCAGGGAGGATTTGTTTCCCAATTGCTCACTATTCTTTGGTTGTTCTTTTTTTTCAGTGCGACAGAAATACTGACATCCCCCCTGATTGGTGGACAGCCTCTGAGCAGTTTTCACACTCTCAGCCACTCGGAGTGTCTGTCACAGGGCGTGGTTTCTCATTGTGACTTTGGAGCGTTATTAGTTGCGTCCTTTTCTTAGACGTTATTGTGATGTACTGTGTATGATTCAAAACGCGAACAGCGCAGCTGGCGGTCGATGTCCAGTTTCCTTTGTGTCAAATGTTGTTTCAGGGGAAAGACCAGTTACCGTTGTTGGCTTCCATTGCCTTCCTTCTCTCGTCCACTGACCCGGGTTTGTACTCTCTCTCTCTCTCTCTCTCTCTCTCTCTCTCGCGACTTACCATAGGCCTATATGCATGGGCGTTCGTGTGTGTGTGTGTGTGTGTGTGTGTGTGTGTGTGTGTGTGTTTCATAGTGTGTGTGCGTGTGTGTGTCATAGTGTGTGTGTGTTTCATGTTGTGTGTGTGTGTGTGTGTGTGTGTGTGTCCTCTGGGGTCTTTAGATCTCATTATCTCCCTGTTTCTTCTTCATTTGTTCGTCTTCTTCTTGTTCGTACTTACCCTCGTGTTTCTTGTTTGTCTCCAGTTTTCCTATGTCCTATACTTGTGCAGTCAGCCGTCAGGTACACCGAAAATAAAATCATTGCTTACAGTAAGAGCCGGTGAGCTGAGCCGGGTCGTTTTCACTCGGAGTTGGTATGAACTTTTTGACGACAACCCCATGACGTATTACGCAGCACGTGCCGCTTGTGAGTTTAATGGAGGGCAACTTGGCCTTCTTGTTCCAAACAGTTGAAGATCTTCACTACTGGCTGAACTTTTCAAGGTAAGTCCCCTATAACGATCCTGCCGGTGTAACACATTTTTCAAACTACCGTAACAAGAACGCTATCGTTTTGCCTGCAGTGTCCACCTTGTGCATTACACTACATTTTTCGCGTGCGCTTTAAACGCTATGTGGAATGAACTTCAGCCAACACCACATCATCAAGTACCTAAGCGCAACATATTACCCATCGCTTTTCCAAACGTTCCACAATTTTTTTCACTTACACTTTACTCTGGACAAGTTGATTCTAGCTTTAGTGGCGTCTGTACATTAATTCTTCGTGCATTTTTATACTCCATTTGTTTATTTATTCCTTTGTTTTGGGGGGATCTCAAGAAACACTCCCCAAAAAGATCTCTCCAGCTTGAACCCGCGTTAGGTACCTCCTCATAGCTTTCTCTTCAGGTGTTTTCAGCGTCAGTGGGTTGTGTTTGTATCATGAAGATAGTGCTGTCCGCGCAGACTAGATTAGTGGTGTATGTATATGCTGTAAAGAC
>JADBJO010000949.1:425532-428032 GCA_016801955.1 Conus betulinus | reverse complement strand
AATCAACTGTAATAATTGTAAATGGTCATATTGCACAATGGTTCAAAATTGAAAGAGGATGCAGGCAGGGAGACCCCCTATTTCTCCATATTTGTTCATCCTTCGCGTAGAAGTTTTAGCTAGCATGATCAGAGGAGACGAATCTATGGAAGGAATCAACATAAATAGTATTCAACACAATTTTTTTTGTGGTTTGCAGATGATACACAATTAACTAATGAGGGTGATAAAGAATCGTTTAACCGTTCCATATTCATCTTTGACAGATTTGGCAACAAAATCTCTAATTCTACCGAAACTTCTACATCTTTGGATCTTGTTGCCAGATTCACCTGACAACTTCATACAAAAACTCCAAAAACTACGCTTTATATTTGTTTGGAATGGAAAATGTGACAAAATTAGTAGAACAATAACAATAAAAAGTGTGCAACAAGGTGGTCTGAACATACCTCATAATAGAATTATACATATGCACTTAAACTTTCATGGCTCAGAAACTATAAAAAACAACGAATCATTAAAAGATAAATATTGCACTCGAAATGCATCCTTTTCTTAGAAACTAGGAATGTTATGGATCAACATACGCTTTAAATCATACAAATGGTAACCTCTTTTGGAATCATACTTATCGAGCATATAGAACTTTTTGCCTCAGTATTAGCCCAAAACGTCTTTTTGAGCTACTTGATGAACCGATTTTTTGTAATGAAAATATAAGAGTTGGAAACGCTGTTATTAAGCAAATGATTTTATTACCTACAATGGCTGATTTCTTCAATAAAAACGTACATTAAAAGTGTGGAATTCAGATAAATTATAATACTAATTTCACTTAACATATACCTCACGCATTAAAATTCATAACTAATACAAATAAAGGTGCAAAGAGGATATTGTGAGTACTACACACTTGACAATAATAAACCCAAGTGCTGTTCAAAGTGGTCAGTGAACATGAATATGAACGTTTCCTGGAGAAAGGTGTTTTTGAAAATCAGAAAAATCAGAGATGTGAAACTTAGTGGGCACAAATAAGAATTATCCGTCGAATTATTTGCGAATAATATTGTTTTGAATGCAATGGGTGTAACTGATACCATTCAGTGTTCATTTTGTAATGAAGAACGAAATGCCATTCAACATTTCTTATGCGGCTGCAAATATACAAGTTTTCTGGAAACCTATTGAACGTTTATCGCAAGAAAAATGTGAACACACTCATAATATAAGAATTTCATGTAGACTGGTATTTTTGGTGTGGATGAAAACTTAGAAATAGACTCTGCCTTAGAGTTTATGATAATGTTTGCAAAGATGAGTATCTATCGATGTAAAATAGAAAATCATGTTCCCGATTTTTTCCCCCTACAACTTAGTATTATACAAGATTGAAGAATGTATCGCTAAGATTAACTATAACTAAGCAGAGTTTAATCATAATTGGTCCCAAACAGATCAACTGTCTATCACATAAACGGACTAGTTTACTGGGGCTTTTTGTTCTCCCAAAACTCACAAACTATGGCTTTGTGATGTTAAATTCCGTTGACTGGATAATGCCTCACAGTGAAGATTATACAGATAAGATGGAAAGACTAAGGAGAAGAAAGTAAGTTGTATTGATTTTTGTTGTTGTTTGTTGCAAATTGTCACCCCTCCAAGTTAATAGTATAACAGTTCAAAAAAGAAAGAAAGAAAACAGAAAAAAAAACCCATGCTTGTACACATGAAAAAAAACCCAACTTAGTCAAAAGCTGTATCTTACTTAATATGCCCTTTTCCATTGATACTTATGTCAGATTTTTTTCTCCATTTTGTCTCGTTTAATAAATGTTTATGGGCTAGACTTAGAGAAATGCTGCTGATGTATCGGTTTTGCGCACTGTCCTCTTTCTGCGCACCTGTAAGCTCCAGTTGTTTAAATAATTTTTTTTCTAAATCGTCCGCACAGTTGATCCTTCTCTGCATCCAGTCCTCTCATGAATTATGAAAACTGAAGACGGACAGAGAGAGAGAGAGAGAGGGGGGGGGGGGGGGGGGGGGGGGGGGGGGGGGGGGGGGAAAGGTCCTCATCTCCCCTCTGTCACAGACCAATGCCTTCACTTCTCCACGGACTGGATAGGCTCCGTCTGGCCAGAGCCGGTGAAGAGTAAAGCGAGTTGTTGGTCCAGATTTTGTTTCCCTCGACCCCACCCCACACCCCCACACCACCCCTCCTTCAATCCACCATACCCCCCCTTCAACCCCACACAAGCCCAAACCTCCGGCGCAAATCGATGTCTCAGGGAGCGAAGAGAGCTCCCCCCTGACACCTGTCGCCGTCAGAACTGCTTCTGGCGGAGAGGGTGGGTGGATGGAAGCATGGGGGGGGGGGGGGGGGGGGGGGGGGGGGGGAGTTGGCGGGAGAAAGAAAGTGGAAGAAGGAAGCGCATGCATATTTCATAGAGCAGCACGTGCAAGCGTCTGGCGCCCGGGTGGGTTGTGTTGGTGTTCG
>JADBJO010000949.1:418032-420532 GCA_016801955.1 Conus betulinus | reverse complement strand
TATGCTGATGACATTTGTATTTGGTTGGATGCAAAATTGAAATCTATTTCAAACAGAAAACTGAAACAAATTCAGATCTGTTATCAGTCTGAATTAGATAAGATAAGTGCTTTCTTTACAGAGAATGGTTTATCTTTATCTGTTGAAAAAAAAACTCACATGATGGTATTTAGTGCTGGTGACCCTCCCAGAAGAAGATTACCTAGTTTCTTTATTGACGGAGCTGAGTTACAATTCAAAGACATAACAAAGTTCTTAGGTGTCTATTTTACATCGAAATTATCATGGAAATTTCACATTGAAAACAGTCTATCAAAAGCTCAAAAAAGCTTAAATTTTGCTAAATTATAAGCAGACAAAATTGGGCTAAAGAAACAAAAAAAGCTTGACTCTTCTTGCAACATCTTTGGTTAGATCAAAGCTGACTTACGGCCAAGAAGTTTATTTTTCTGCTCCTAAATATCTTATGAAGAAATTACAAAGTATTGACTCTAAAGCATATAAATTAGCTTTGGGAGTTCCTGTCCACACTCCGACTATTGCTACATATGGGGAGGTTGGTGTTCTACCTTTGAACGATTATCGAGAACTGTCTTCAGCTAAGTACATTATAAGAAGCAGTGCTGCTGTTGAAAATGTCAACGTGAATGAAAAAAACGTACTTAGATCAGATCTTCAATTTCCAAAAAGAGCAAGGGCCATAAAATCTTTGACAACAATAGCCACTTATACATCAGATATTCACAGTAGATTAGATCTGAAAACTAAAGATATAGGTAAGCGTTCGATTACGTCTCCAATTCCTCCATGGGAACTGAACAGAGCAGATTTTGACTTGTCCAATGACGATCTAAAAAAGAGTGATAACCCTCATCTACTTGCTGCTTCTTTTCGCTCTCATGTTCATTCAAATTATTCTAACCATTTGAAGGTATATACCGATGGTTCTCTTATTGACACTAATGTGGCTGGTGCTGGGTTTGTAATACCTGGTCTAAAGAAGGAAAAATCGTTCCGTTCCATATTGGTGCAGGTCATTCTGTTTTCACCGCGGAACTGGTAGCCATTCTCATGGCACTGCGATACATTGTTAATCTTCCTATGGTTATATTTCCAATACTTTTTTGTGTTGACTCTAAGTCTGTCTTATTCACACTGAAATCCATGAAGTCTAGAGACAGATGTGACTTAGTAATTGAAATTAATCATCTCATACATTTTTCTAATTCAAAAGGGTTCCAGTGTAACATTTACTTGGGTTCCATCACATTGTGGTATTTATGGAAAAATGAATGGGCAGACAGAGTAGCTAGAGGAGGTGCAGGACAAAGTATTCGTTGTGAAAACGTTTATATTCCTTTGTCTGTAAAGGAATGCTATAATCTTTTAGAAAAAGACACCAAAGCTCGTGTGGGTTATAATGCAAATCGGCACACCTCTTACAGCATGTCTTTGTTGAACGTTTTTCCAAGGGAAATTTCCAGTTTGTGTTTTAGACTTAAATATAATTCATTAAAATGTAAATATGTTGATACTGCAAAATGCATATGTGGGGAAAGACTTTTGACATTTCATGTACTATTTAACTGTCCCACTATGCGGCAGTACCTACCCAATTTTCAGTTGCCAAATAATCCTACAATTGATGATTTTAAGACTCTGATTTCAAATCAATATCATTTACAAATATCACAATCGTCTAAAAACACGCCATGTGAAAAGACGTAAAACTAAACAAACAAACAAACACACACACACACACACACACACACACACACACACACACACACACACACACACACACACTCACTGGATCTTTCGGCGTTGGTATCTAGTACTCGTCAGCAATTCATAGAGAGTAACTGCTTTTGCAAGAACAAGATTAATTTTGCACTGGGAAAGATCATGTTTTCGTGTTAAAAAAAAAAAATACAGATCAATTAAACGCTGTAATAGTTCACCCATAAATGATTTCAAGGATTTCAGTTTCAGTTCGATCGGTACCACACTTTAGTTTTCATTTCTGACATTGTGGGTGGCACATTTGACAGTAACATTATATTCAAAGCCAAACTACGAAGTCACAGCGATTAAAATGATCAGGTTATCCTGCTTATTTGAGCAAAACATGAGTCTTTCTTTGATACTTAAATGTAATTGAATGTATTGTGAAGTAAACATGCGCTTTGGTGTTGTCATTCGCTATGTTGCGCGCAGTAGGAATGTGTTAAAAACGGGGCCCACCGTTTGCAGCCACACGGAATTTCGCTCTTGATTATTATTTTGGGGTCGTAACGTGTATCATTTTACTGAGCAATTTTTTTTTTCTTCTAGTAGTAAGGCGCGTGTAAGCTTTTGCAACGAGTGTGAAATGTGGCCCAGCTTCGAAAGCAAGGCAAAATATGAAACCTAGCTTTCTGCTTTCATTTGCACTGGTTTCAGTTTGTAAATAAGACCGTGACGTTTGTTCGCGCGTAATATTTGTCCTGATCAGTTGAGA
>JADBJO010000949.1:335532-413032 GCA_016801955.1 Conus betulinus | reverse complement strand
GTAACATTTAACATTTAGGACAGTACAAACAAAGAACGAAGAGCGACTTATCTGATGTCCATGTGGTAAGCGATTGTTTTAGTCATGCCATTGGATGGTATACCAACATAGATTTATATTCTTAACTGATGTCAACAGATGTTCATAGATGGAGATGTGTTGCTTGATGGTTTCATGCTCTTGTTCATTGGTGATATTGTCAGTATGTCTCATGTTTTGCTTCTTGATGCTTTCATGCTCTTGTTGACGGTGAAATGATCAGTATGTCTCATGTTTTGCTTCTTGCGGAAACAGCTCATTTCCATGGCTCGATTCTTCTTTCCAGATCAGGTGTAAAGGTCCACGTCATGCATGCATATGGGAAAATGCAATATACTAATGCATACAAGAGTCTGATCTTGTGTTTCACATAGCTGTTATTGTCCTTCCATTTCGGTTTTATGCTAGACAGTACTGAACTGTCTTTGGTGCCTTTGAGAAGATTTCTGCTTTAAATCACTCATGATGGATCCAAGAAAAGTAAACTGTTGAACAGTGTCTGGCTTCTGTCCGTTGACAGTTGTATTAGTATCGATTCATCCATCGATAGTTTTATTAGTATCGATATTCCATTGACCGTTATATTAGTATCGAATCGTCCATTGACAGTTATATTAGTATTGACAGTGCGGCTGTTGTTGACCATCAGCTTTGTTTTCTCAGCCCTGATTTTCATGCCTTGCAGCTGTTTCCATCCAGCCTTTTAACAAGCTGGGCAAATTCTTGTTCACTGTCTGCCAGGCCGTCAATGTTGTTTGCAAAACAAAAGTTCACAGTAATTCTTCCTTCAATGCTGACCAAGCTGAAAAGTGTGGGAGACAGCAGGCAACCCGGGCAGACTTCAACTATCGAACTACTCTTCAGTAGCGCCCTGTACCAGCACCGCACTGGTCAGTTTCGAGTACTGTTGCTGGATGGTCTTAACTAGCTTTTGCCCAGTGCTGCTTTTTTTTTCATTGTGATTTATAGCGCCTCTTGCCTGACTCTGTCAAACGCCGCCTTGAGTACATGAAGACGCAGGAGAACTGCTGCCTTTGGTATTGGAGATGTTTTCCACAAAGGGTACACAGCTTGAAGATCTATTCGATGGTACTTCTGTCTTTCCAGAATCCTGTCTGTTCTTCAACAATAATATCTCCATTCGGCTGTACTGGGTTACGTATTATTTTGTGCATTGTTGGGTCGGCCGATCAAACTGACAGTGCGGCAGTTCTGGCAGTGGTAGAGATTTCCTTTATTGAGGAGGGTGACAATCGATAATTGAGTCCATGGCGAGGACGACTCTCCAGTGAGCAAATTTTATTGCACACGGCAGGATGTCCACCGCTGCCTCTTCGTCATGTATCAAGAGCTGTGCAGGGACGTTAAAATTTTGTTGGTACCTGCACTGTTCCACATTTCAGCAGTTTCACAACAGCCATGACATCTTCACGAAGTATTAGACAGCTTTCTTTGTGTCATAGATGTCTAGTTGGGTTTTTTTTTTCAACGTCCCTACGTTACTGTTCGATCCAGGTTCCCTTGCATTCTTCATTTCCTTACTGTTCGTAATGCGTATAGCCGTATTGTTCTCCCTTTCAGTCTTTTTGAGCGGTTTTATGCTCCTTCTGTGTCACATATCTCCCAAGATATTGCTTGTGATCCATGGCTTCGATTTCCGTTTCCTAACTGTTGTTTCAGTCACAACCTGATTGATGTTATTTGTGATGACTTCACAGTCATTTTCAACAATGCGTGCCTCGTGTGTGTGTGTGTGTGTGTGTGTGGGGGGGGGGGGGGGGGGTACGTGTGTGTGTGTGTGGCCCAAGCGCGTCTGTGTGTGTGTGTGTGTGTGTGTGTGTGTGTGTGCGCGCGCGCGCGCGCGTATTGATGGCAGCCCATGATTGTGTGTTATTGGTGTTACATCTGCTGTAAGTGCACGTGCGCCCGAATATGTGTGTGTGTGTGTGTGTGTGTGTGTGTGTGTGTGTGTGTGTGTGTGTGTGCGCGTGTATGTGTGTGTGTGTGTCTGCGCGCGCGTGCGCGCATGTGTGTGTGTATGTGTGAATGTTTGTGCACGTGTGTGTGTGTGTGCGCGCGCGCGCGCGCGTGTGTGTGTGTGTGTGTGTGTGTGTGTGTGTGTGTGTGTGTGCACGCGCGCGCGCGCGCGCGCGCGTGCGCACTCCATCTGCTTTGAGTATTGCAGTGAGTGTTGTAATTACTGTTACTGTTTGTGTTATTGCTACTGTAATTTTCAAGCAAAAGGTAGGTTGTGCCCTTAATATATCATTGCAACAGGTTTCACCTTTTTCTGTCACAGGATGCTCAATAAATATTGGTTCATGTGGACTTTTTATTTCAGGAGAAGAGTGCCATTTGAAAAAATTCACGCAAAAGGAATATTATGGCATCGACTGGAATCAGGAAGGCTATCCAGTTTATGGTTAGTATTCTGTTCAGTTGTATTTTGATTGTGTGTGTGTGTGTGTGTGTGTGTGTGTGTGTGTGTGTGTGTGTGTGTGTGTGTGTGTTGCCAAAATTTTATTTTGAGATGGGACATTGATTGCGCAGAACCTGCTTTTCTTCCCATCAAGCCATCTGTAAAACAAAATCAAACCCAAATTAAAAGTATGAAACTAAAAAAGATGCGTAAATACACCCGAATAATGAATGGTACTATGACTTCCGAATGAACCAAAAGACGCATAATATGTAGACATTCATTCCTTTCAATACCTTCATTCACACCTATGTGTGTGTGCAGTACACTGTATACCAGGTCATATGATTGGGGGAGGGGAGGTTGGGGTGTGCGTGTGCGGGTTTCAGTTGTTATATATAACACATGGGAAGCAAAGCTGAATCGTTCATAGGTCGGATACATTACGACTAGTTTGATAGCAAAAATAGAGAGATCACCAGTCTACTCAAACAAAAGCAGAAAACTTCTACCTGCTGCCAATATGACAAAGGTTCATCTGCCAGGCAAGACCATCTTGCGCGTCTCAGTATCAATTCTATATTGAGTGGCGACAGATAAATTACAAGTGGTGGGAGCCAAAGGTTGCAGAACTACAACAGCATGCAGATGAGCACAACTCCAAGTTCTTTGCTGGCCTGAAGAGGGTGCAAGGCCTCTCTTCCATGGCATTTCCTCACAGAAAAGACTGACATAGTCTACCATCAGAGTGAACATTTTAGTCAGCTGCTCAACAGGTTAACCAGCATCGATCAGCAGGCAATTCAGGACTTGTTCAGTGCCAGGTCTTGACATATCTTGATGACCTTTCACGTTTGGGGGAAACTCCGAAAGCCGTCAAGCAACTCCTAGTGCAGAAAGTAATGGGCCCATGGATAACATCCCTGAGAATTTCAAGAAGGGAGCAAAAGTCCTGGAAACCATGATCGTAGGGCTGATCCTGCTGTTCTGGGAGGAGGGTTCAACTCCATATGACTTTGTGGACTCCAAAATGATCCATTTCATAAAAACGAAGATGATGGTTATGATGTGCTGCTGAACATCGCAGGAAAAATCATGGCCTGTTTCACCAGCAACCGCATCACACATAATCTGCTGGATAATGTAGTATCTGAGAGCCAGTGCGGCTTCAAGATCAATAGATGGTCGATTGACATAATCTTTGTAATTTGGCAAGTCCCAGGAGAAGCACTGTGAGCAAGACCAGAATTTCTACATCCTCTTCGTGGACTTAACAAAGGCTTTTGACACCGTTAGTAGTGAGGGTCCGCGGGCCATTCTGTCCAGGTTTGACCGTTCTCCAAATTTCATCAGTATCATCATGTGTCATTCTATGACGGCGTTATGGCCGGGTTGTGGAAGACAGCTTCGTGTCTGACCCTTTCCCAGTTTGTAATGGTGTAAAACAAGGGTGGGCTTTAGCGCTCGCTCTCTTCAGTCTGATGATTGTTGCCATGCTGTTCGATGTTCACTCCACGATTGAATCGGAGATCATCGCTTGCTACAGATGTAATGTTATCTACCTTGATCTGAGGCGTCTGAAGACACAAGCCAAAACCCTTGAGGCCTCACTGAAAGACTTCCTCTTTGTGCAAACAATGCCCTCGCAGCATTGAAACAAGCCAGAACTGCAGAAACTCGCCAGTTACTTGTCAACACCAGCCAAAACCTTCAAGCTGACCATCAGACTGCAATAAAAACACAGATAATGCTTCAACATGTACCTGGCCTGGTCCCCCAGAAAACAAAGCTGAACGACTTGAAAGCTTCACCGAATTACGGAGTATTTGAGTCTCAACTTGTAGCATGGACAGAGAAGTATGAAACACGCTTCCACGGGTGGGTGCTTTTTTTAGCAGTGGGAAGAATGTGACGTAAGACTGTGGATCAAGCTGGCTGTGTATAAAAGCAGTGGTGATTACTTCTCTGCGTTACACTGTGAAGCATGGACACTGTTGTGAACGCTCGACCAATTCCACTTCCACTGCCTGCGCAACATCACAGGCATCTCCGTGGAGGACAGGGTATCCGACACAAAAGAGCTTCTCTGAGCAAATTTGCCTGGCATCGAGGCAACTGTTATGAAGGCTCAGTTCAGTGTGTGTTGGATAATTTTGTTTGTAAGGACGACACGCAAAATTCCAAAGCTAATCTTATCGGAGCTGGCATCTGTGTTGCCACCCCGTTTGTGTGTGTGTGTGTGTGTGTGTGTGTGTGTGTGTGTGTGTGTGTGTGTGTGTGTGTGTGTTAAACTTTACACTTGGATTTTTTTTAAACATCTATTAGAGGCGCTAGTCGAGCAAAATTGTACAGAATAATAAATGTTGTGTTCAGACCTTTCCAGCCATTACCAGCATGAAAATGTCATGAAATGGTTACGGCCATAAATCTTCGACGAACGTATATTTAGCAACATTTACAGTATCATAAAAATGGCACTAAAAAATTATGTACATTTATGAATACTACTTAATGCATCAATACATGTTATGTAATATTCTAGACAAACAATGCAAAAAAAACCCTCAGTAATATGTACATTATGAAATAACATTGTTCAACGCTGTTTCTTAAAAGCATAGAAATAAATGTCTCACTGAAAACAAAGCAACAATCGGTCAGGTGAATACATACAGCAAGTAACAGTTTGTCCTTTGGCGTGCATCGAGCTGTGAAGCCAAAGGAAAGCAGCATGTTGTATGAGGCCCAAACTTGTGTTCACAAAAATGTTACCAGACCATGACAATACGCCAGAAATTTACATTTCTGAATGGATCAAACAAACTTTTTTTTAAAAAAAAACGCAGAGAAATGTCGGGAAATCCAAAACGGAAGCGTGAACTAAATCAATTCCACCATTACTTCAACAGATCATCGTTTGGATAAGTCGGGGATAAACGTATTCAACGAAAGGCGGTGTTGCTCTGAGTTGAATCATGCCCGAGATAGGTAGGCATCCAACCGCGCTCTCCACCCATACTCCGTCGCTCAACCTCCATTCTCTTTCCTCCTACCCACCATCCCCACTCGAACCTTTTCCATTCCACGTATGTAGATAGTAACGTGCCTGCAGACTACATGGAAAGACGGTGTTTTGATTTGTACGGAATTAGTTTTTTTTTTTTTTTTTTAAACATATATTAATATATTGATCTTTTAACAATAATTTTCTGTGGTCTATTTTTCGTTTTCAAACAGCATGCTTTCTACAAATAACAAGCTGTCATGAAAACTGCGTCCTCGTGGCACTGATTGGACGTGCGCTTCCTTAACGACTTTCAGTGATAGTTTTTCCTCTAGAAAGGGAACACAAACAGCAGTATAGTCCGTGAAAACAGCATCTTAGGATGATGCTTGTCCTTTGAACTGATGAATGTGACACTCTATCTTCCTTAGATACACTGAGCAGCTTCCTATGCTGAGTTCACATGTTTACCACCACCACCACCCCCTCCCCACACACACACACACACACACACACACACACACACACACACACACACACACACACATAGCCTGAGTTTCTGCTGTAGGCCTTGTTACGCAAACAATGCAGCTTGAATTGACCTGTCCGATCCCTTCTGATGTTTAACATAACGCCAGTGCCTCCCTCCTCTAAGAGACTTGGAAACTGGACAGTATGGGGAGAATACTGAACTTCTATGTGTACTAGACCAGTGCAATCCTATACTTTTGAAGTTTCTAAAATGTGCCTCAAATTTTCGGCACCATGTATTGGTCTCCAGGGACCCGTGCTTAGTAATCTGGAATAACGCTTTACTGTATATTGTGGGTATCCAAGACCTATACCTTCTTGGATGTACGGAATGAGTTAGTTATATCATTGAACCAAAACTGGCGCAGTGGCCTCTGCATCTCGACACGTTCACGCCATTTAGGATTGTCTGCCCCGATAAGACCACGATGCACGTGAGACACGAGAGTCGAAGACGCAATTTACTTCTCACATTTAGGTGTGGTGACAGCCCTTTTTGTCGCTGAATTTGGCTACAGTGAAACTGAAGCCTAAAACCTACACAGTATCAAGAACGAGGATCGTCTTTTTCTCAGATTCGCACATTCATGTCATAACAGCGTCACCATCAGTTGCTATTAGTGGAGGATCCTACCATTACTGACGACACTCATCCAGTGGTCGAAAAAAAAAAAAAAGCTTTTCTTATGGGAGAAAATAGATTTATCACCCATATACTACTATAGAATATTTGTCACTGCCTCTTTCTAGGACCTTCCTTCCCATACTTCTTTTTTTCCTGTCAAGTTAAATATTCCTGCTCCAAACATGTTTTTCGTCAATCATAGTTTAATCAATTTATTGATTGCCTATTTCTTTCTTGTGGTTAGCTTGTCTATGTGTGCATGTCCTATTGCTGTCTTTTCTTTTTTGCATTTACAAAAATTCTCAAGCTCCTGTATAGACACGCATGCGTGCGCGCATGCGTGCATACACACCAACTACCACAGTTCGTGAGATTGCGACATTCTGTGTGCCACCCACCCTCCTCCACAGATGAGTACATCTCTCTCTCTCTCTCTCTCCCTCTCTCTCTCTCCCCCCTCTCTCTCTCTCTCCCCCCCCCCCCCCCCCCTCTCTCTCTCTCTCTCTTTCTCTGTGCCAGATCCATCGAGGACGTAACCGCTCACTTCCAGAACAACCCATCCTCTCCTGCTGTTTACCGTGTAAGGGCAAGCGGTGTAGGATGTAAACTAAGGTGCGACGATTTTCATTTCAATGAAAGCCTGCCTATGGGCTGCTGGTTTGTGCGACGGCTGGTCAACTGGTGCACGCTGCTGCTCGCCCAGTCCTTCCCAGACCACCTGTTTCCTGTGGTGCCAATGAACAGCAGCATGCTGGCGTTCAGAACTTGCTTGAAATGTACGTTGTTTGTTATGTGTGTGCGTGCGTGCGTGTGTGCGTGCGCGCGCGCGCGCGCGCGCGCGCGCGCGCGCGCGTGTGTGTGTGTGTGTGTGTGTGTGTGTGAGCGTGGTGTGTGTGTGTGTGTGTGTGTGTGTGTGTGTGTGTGTGTGTGTGAGAGAGAGAGAGAGCATGGTGTATGTGTGTGTGAGCGTGGGGTGTGTGTGTGTGTGTGTGTGTGTGTGTGTGTGTGTGTGTGTGTGTGTGAGAGAGAGAGAGAGAGAGAGAGAGAGAAAATGACGATGACAATGACAATGATAATGATAATGCTTTATTGACAATAGTTGAACAACCCTTATGCCAAAGGAGTGCATGCGCAATTTCCGCTTAGTATTGCCAAACTCAGCCAACAATAGAAATGCGAGTCAAAAACAAGTGTACACACAGGAAACAGTTGAACAGTACTAATAAGTAGAAAATGAAGGAAAAAAAAAAACATTCATCAAACAATATTCTCTTCAAATTAACAACTTATTGCATAATTATGATTTGCAAACAAGGCTACATATTTTCTTTATTTATAGATGAATAAGCTATTGAAATATCTAAAAAAAAAAAAAAAAAAAAAAAAAAAAGGGGGGGGGGGGGGGGGGGGGGGGGGAGGATGGGTTACAGCTTATTTCTGGTGCTATTGAATATTACCTGTTACTCTTTGCTGATGACGTCATCCTTTTCTCCGAATCTGTTGTGGGGTTACAAAATCAGTTAAACTTATTAAATCAAGAAGCAGATAGACTGGACCTAAAAGTTAATTTAGAGAAAACGAATGTAATGGTGTTTTAGAAAGGGTGGGTATCTGACTGCATGTGAGAAATGGCGGTATGTGGGGGGAGAAATGGCGGTTCGTATAAATATTTAGGGGGGGGGGGGGGGGGGGGGGGGGGGGGACGAATTCGTATAAGGAGGAGTAGGGGGGGGGATTCGTATAAATATTTAGGGGGGGGGGGGGGGGGGACAGAGGAGAGAGAAGAGAGAAAGCAAGAGAGAGAGAGACAGAGACAGAGAGAGAAGGGACGTGATGGGTATGTGTGTGCGTTTATTGTATTTATACCTCTCTCTTCTTCTTCGTCTTTTAATCTTCTTCTTCTACTTCTCCTCCTCTTCCTTCTCCTCCACTCTTCTTCTTCTCATCCTCTTCTTCTCCTCTCTCTTCTTCTTCTTCATCTCTTTTTTTCTCCTCTCTCTCCACCTCCTCCTCTCTCTCTATCAAATTAGAAAGTACCCTTGTATTAAGTGTTGACGTTCAGACCATATCCTACATGTCACAGAGAAGCTGTGTGCTAGGTGTTGACATTCAATGCTCATATTTCACACCACCCCTGTATGTTAAGTAACAATCAGAACCTTTATTCCACAGTCACGACTTACAAGAACGAGAGCTGTCCACTGGAATGTAGCTGCAGAGATCCTGACGCCCCAGCCACCATGGCCGAAGCTCTGGTCCAGGACAAGAAGATCAAATCCAAGCTGACTCTGCCCACCACCAATCTCTCGGCCACCGTCCGACGTAGGACCAGTGCGGAGGACGCCCGTCCGTCGGCCAAAGCAGTCGGCATCGTGGGGGTGAGCGTCATCAGTAGTCTGCTGATCCTGGTTGTCATTCTGGATATGACGTCACTCGCAAGGGACGTGCGCATGTTAGTTGCGAATGTCAGAGTGTTTACCGACAGGGAACCTTCAAAGTAATCAATCAAATCGATAGCTACCCAGTAAAGAGGCAGAGACAAATGCATTCTGTACTGTCATCTCTGATGTACCTCCCTCTGTCAGCTTCCGATGTTGATCACATTCTAATGGGGAAAAAAAAAAAAAAAATTTGGAATCAGAGTGAGAAACGATATTAAGAAAGATTCAGCTCGGAAGCAAAGAGGAATCTTCACTAATCCGGCAACACCTACACTCGATCCCCATGATCTTGTCCAAACTGCAACCGTTTACACAAACTGCTCAAACATTGCTATGTTATCTAATCGCAAAGAAGGAGTTGTAAAGGAACTACTTAAATGTATAGCTGAAGCCGTGTATGTGACAAAGAAGCTCAAGCGAGCAATGCACGGGTTAATTTCGGGATGATCCAGTGTGTGTGTGTGTGTGTGTGTGTGTGTGTGTGTGTGTGTGTGTGTGTGTGTGTGTGTGTGTGTGTGTGTTGTCTTTATGTGTGTATGCCTGTTTTGTGTATGGAGGGAGGGGTGAAGGGCTTCTACTCGGTATGGGCACATAGTCCAAATGTGCTTGCAGCCTATGTAAAAGCGGGTACAGGTGTATATGTATATTCGTGTCTGAACATGTGTGCAAATGAACACATAAGCATATCCATGTGTTTAAGTGTATGTGTATAAATATTTGTGAATCAAAATCAAAATATGTTTATGTCCTTAAAATAAATTAGGTATATGTAACACACACCTAACTGAATACTTTAACAAGAAACTTGAAAATGTTCTTTAACAACAATATTGTATTTTTTTTATTAAGGTTTTTATAAAAGCTAAATCTCTCTCTCTCTCTCTCTCTCTCTCTCTCTCTCTCTCTCTCTCTCTCTCTCTCCTTAAAAACACACACACACACACACACACACACACACACACACACACACACACACACACACACACACACACACACACGCACACACACACACACACACAGATCAGGTGAGTGAGCGAGAGAGTGTGTGTGTGTAGTGTGTGTGTGTGTGTGTATAAAAAGAAACACCCGAAGGTGCTGGGGAGGACCCAGAGAAGCACTGTCTTCACCTGCCTTTAGAGCAGTCCCTTACCACCCTTGGAGGCCTGCGCTGTGTTGACGATGGGTACAGGCGCGCGCAGGACACTCCATTAAGATATCAAGGGACATAACTGCTCCTGAACAGAGGTAAATCAGACAACAGGATGCAACTCATAACAGCCTTAAAGTAGATCCCCATGGCTGTGCCAGCCCGTATTTCATGACTGCAGAGCCCACTGGCAAAAAACACCACCCTCCAGCTGCCGAGCACACACCACAGACCCAACCACCCCCTGCCACGGACAGATGAAGACAGTGCCACTCCAGACACAGCCAAGCTTTCGCCATACGGTCTTATGTGCCCTCGAGAGAGAGATGACCCCCCCCCCCCCCCCCCCCCCCCCCTCAGAGTAATGTATGTTGTTTTAGCCACAAACGCTTATCATCTTCAGAATTAATGTGAACATGCTTGCAGGAAACTGATATAAGATTTGTAATAAATCAATTTCAACAATTCAATAACACCAAATTAATCACGTCTCTTTAAAACATATGGAATCAGCACTTGAAAACCGGTGTTGACCTCTGTCGAACAATGACAGAAAGCCTATTTTATTTGGTGTTATATACCGTTTATAGATCAGTCTTCTGAAAACATGTGTACCTGCCTTATTAATGTGCGTAGTGAGAGTTGATGATATTGGGAAAAATGAAACTATTTATTGTGATCTGTTGTTTCAGTTATGCATAAGCCACATTTAAATGAATTTTTTGTTACCTTGGGTACTGTTCTTTCGTTTTACGTCAATATTTTTGTTTCATTTGTTCTTTATTACTGATCCCTGATCTGAAAAGAAATCTTTCAATTTATCTAACATAGCTTGCAAACCAAACTTTGTCGTTGATAGTAATTGCAGGTCATAAGTTTATAGCGGGCAAACTTATCTAGAAAAATACATTTTAGTACCATAAGAATATGGTGCACTACAGTGTTGACATTGAATGTGCAATGAGATGTGCGCAGTGCATATTCATTAAATTTTTTTTTTAATAGAAAGATATTTATTGTTCATCTACAAGGGTTTTTTGTTTGTTTGTTTTGTTGCCATTAATGACTCCACAGTTACCCTTGTCTCAATTGTCGCACTTTTTTTTTGTCATGAGGCAATAAAATTACCATTCTAATTCTTCAAAACCTTTGTCTCTTGCAACTGTGTACAGAATGTATTTGCTTGATGCACCTTTTTAAACAATAATTTCATGTAATCATCTGATTCAATTTTTGTGGAGACGGTTGCATTTTTATGTACGCCAGGAACAACGTCAAAAAAAATAATACAGCACGGTCCAATAGTTTGTTCACGGTCATTTGCAGAACTTCATGTCAAATTTCAGTCTTTTTGTATGATAGCCAAACTGGTCAAACAGGGCTGCAACGATGCAGGGGGGGGGGGGGGGGGGGGATTACACCCTGAAAAAAATGGCAAACACCAAAGACAAATGTGATCAACAGTGGACAAAACCAATGAAGGACATTGTAGCTACACTGGCCATTTCCAAGGTAGACTAGGCTGAGCTCAGAATACTAGACATTCTCCTTAGTTGTTCACCCTTTGGTTTTTAAAAAAACGTAAATTAACAAGGAAAAGATTACATGTAGTGTTAAGAACACGAAAAAGCCCATATGGACAACGAGGCCTGCGGAATGGACAGCTCATGTCCACTCTGGACTGTGTGTGCCATGTTCAGTACCTAGTCGCCAGATTGCGACCAGAAAGCTGATATGTTATGGATTGTTGCTACTGAGGAAAAAAAAAAAGATGACTAAAAGTGTTTCTAGAAGGAAGAAGATTTCAAGTTGAAGTGCCAGCCCAGCATTTCCAGAATGTGAGGGGAAACACGTTCAAGTACGTTTTGAAAACGTCTTTGTTAATTAGATTGTTGAATGATGAGTGGAAAATTTTGCTCTGGGTGTTCTGAGATTATCCAGATCAGCTTCTGATAGTTTAGAAAAATGTCCGTATTGACATTACATTGGTTTCTTATGCTATATGCTTTTCCAGATTTAGAGAGCATCCATTCCTGTAAATGTCAATATTTACATTCAGTTTTAATGTATATGAAAATGTACCTGTATTCAACAATCAAGGTCTGTGTCAGGGTACATTTGAATCCTTCCATTCATGCTGGAGCCATGAATTTGTTTATTATATCATCTTTTCTGTGTGAATTTTTTTTTTTTTCATCTCTTTAAATTGATCTTGCTACTTCTATCAGAATTCCAAGAGTGGACACCCAGTTTTCATCAAACATCTCTTGCACCTGATCTTTTATGTTTTTTTTCGTGAAAATAAACGTTGCATATGTAAAAATGTGTGTGTGTGTGTGTGTGTGTGTATGTGTGTGTGTGTGTGTGTGTGTGTGTGTGTGTGTGTGTGTGTGTGTGTGTGTGTGTGTGTGTGTTCAACCCGTGTTTTCCGGTACTTTTCAACTCTGCTTCCTAAATTTCATGAGTTTAGACAGCAAATCCAGGAGAAAGCCTCCTTTTTTTAACGCCACATCCAATCATAAGTTAGTTCATAAGCCCATTTCATGACTTAAAATTCAAAGCTGCTGCTGAGGGAGTTTGACTTTAAAACAAACAAACAAAAGGGAAAATCAAAACGAAACGAAGCAAAACAAAAAGTCCTTTTATACTTTAGGATCTACTGCAATCATAATACGTTGTGACAGTATACAAAATGTCTTGCTTGAAAAGAAATGGACACCTACCAACTTCATTTTAAACAAGAACAACAGAAACCGAACCTAGCCTACATTTCGGTTTCGATGTCAACGGGTGTTTCTATGAAAACTTCGTTATCGACTGCTTAAAACGGTATCTGTATTTCGCACTGTTGATAGGCGTCATTAGCCGTAGATTTTGTCCGCTCAAAGGTAATGTTAATCATTTACTGTATGATGGTATGTAGGAGATCACGCCAAGATCCAGACTGGTCAACCTTAGGTTTTTCACCCGATTTTTCACCGTTCAATGATTTTAAGCTAGAGAACTCGTTTGATGCAGTTGGAGTCAGTCTGGGTTAGGGGTTTGGTTGGTTGGTTAGTTTTTAATCAGAAGATAAGTCGGAAATAAAGGATGTCTGCTCACGTCCATGAATCTGATTGATTGTAATCAAACAGATGATTTGTGCACAGGCCTGTTCACGTATCTTCAGATAATGAGTAGGTGTATCCGTATCTTCCTAGTAACCTGCGGCTCAGGTTGATATCGAGCAGAGATCTCAGTTGCTCTCTGTGTAGTCGACTTTTAAAATAAAAAATCTCTCCTTCCTTCCGACAATCGACCCATTCTCTCCTTTCCCGGCAGCGAGCGGTCAGTGAGACCATTCACGTGAAAAATTAGCATCGCTGCCAGAGAAGGGTAATAGTGGCGTGAAAACGGTAATTTTCTCACAAAGACGTCAGGTGAGTCAAAAGAAAAAAACAATTGTAGGAATCTAGAAGGCTGTGAGCAATGAGAGTGCTTATAATAACAACAGTTATTTCCAACATCTAGTATTCTACGCCAGAAGAAATCCGCTTTGATCTTGCTTCTTTTCGCAAAGAATCCACCGGTTCTCAGACATACAAGGCATTGTTTGCCGATCTCTGCACAAAGTTCCCATCCTTTTAGAAAATGTTTACTGATGGTTCAAAGTTCAAAGATGGAGTGGCTTGTGCAGCCTGTTGCCCATATGATCCTTCTCAAATGTTATCAAAACGTATTCCGTCAGATACTTCTGTTCACTCTGCCGAACTTACAGATTTGGTTCTGGCACTGAAGATAATCTCACAATCTACAAACAAGGACTTTCTGATTTTGTCTGATTCGCTGTCGGTTTTGGGACCCATAGATGGCCGTAACCTCATCATCCCGAACTTCTGATTTTTTTTTTTTTTTTGGATAAACTTTTTATCTCTTTGAAAGCGAAAGGTCACAGCATTGTTCTTGCTTGGGTTCCCGGTCAAGTGGGCATTCGGGGAAATGAAATGGCGGATCGTTTGGCCAAGCCCCCCTTTTCCCCCTAACCCCATCCCCATCCTCATTCCCAACCCCCTCCCCCTCCCCCTACTTCCGCTCTTTCCTGTCTCACTTCAAAATGACCACCCTCTCCGCCTTGTAACCAGTCTCCTTTTTCCTTCCTTCATCTCCCGTACTTTCCCACATTAGCTTCCCCTTTCACAGTCCTCTCCCTTCAGCACGTTGACTCTCCTTCCTGTTCTGCCTGTCAACACTCCTCCCACTACCCGTCTCTTCCTTTCCATCCTCAAACCCAACCGCCGTTTGATTCCCCTTCTCCCCTTATTTTGCCACTGTTCGTGTCTTCAATTTTTCTTTAATCATGTTCCAAAATGAACCTGCACAAGCACCAATGGAACAAAAATTCGTTCGAAATAAATTAGCCGTTGTCATTTTGAGGAAAAGTTTTATCCTTCTGTTATCATATGTTTGATGAGCTGGGAAGCTATAAATTTTCATGAAGTCATGCTCGTTTTATTTTGCCACCGACAGCTCTTCCTCTAACCAGGATGGAGTCTACAGATCTTGAAATTTACAAATAACATAGGTCTGTACAGATCTGTGGATTAATGTAATGAAACGAAGTAGAAGGCTACAAGTGTCTGTTGCTTGCCATTATCACTTGCGTCGAATGATTTTGAACAAAAATAAAGATGCACAATCATGAACGAACAATTGTTTATTAGTTACAATCCCAGCTGACACAAATGGGATAGAACCTTGGTTAAATCAGTTTGAGAGACCGCTTTCAGATCCCCACTAGATTATATCCCTGTTAAAGAGAGCTTCTCTCAGTCAAAACCTAATGCCAAAATAGTTGCAGTATACCAGTTTGTGCATCGATTTGGTAACCGTAGAGCGATTGGGACATTTCCTAATTGAAGTCAATTGGATGTGTGATGGAAAGAGAACACAACAGTGAGAACAGATCTACAAGCAAAAGAGTGGGGCACTTGAAAGGAAGCCTCGCTGTGTTTACTGTCACTGCTTCCCTTTCACAACATTCATTTTTCGCCGACATATTGTTTCCACTTTGTTCTTCCTTGTTTTTTAAATACACATTAAAATTGAAACTTTTGGTAATTAGCAAAACATTTCAAACTCACCCACATCTATATTTCGCTACTTGCTCGCACGACTGTAGACTTCGCAATACACATGTCAAATCTTATTAGGGAGGGAGACGACTTTGATCAAACACAGATGTTTTGTGGGCTGTCCATATTTTTGGCCAATGTTTTGCATGGGTACTCAGCCTGACTGTCTGTGAAACGATCTGTGCTAAAAAAAATTATGTGGACGTCGGCTGAAATTGGACGTCCGCAGATGTGTGTGTAAAGTAGCGGTAGTCGGCATGACTACCAGTTTACACTCACACACACACACACACGCACACACGTATGCACGCACGCACGAACGCAAGCGCGGGTGCACACACACACACACACACACACACACACACACACACACTTAAGTATCGGTCAAGTCAATTTACAACATGCCACACAGAAACTAATCAACTATTCATGAAAAAAAAATGTTAGTCAAGTGAGTGTTGCCAAGAAACGATGAAGTGCGAAGATCAGTCTCAACAACACCTGAACTCCTCAATCAAAGAATCTTGTTTATTTCTTCACGGAGTAAAGACACCAGGAACCAGATGGACTAGATCAGATACACAAATCACTACATCACTGTCGCTGCACACAATTAGCTAAAACATCAGAGATCCATTTTGAAAATATTTTTTTTTTTTAAAGTTGTTACTTTATAGGTGTGTGAAAATAATGAAAGGTCGCAAACTAGAATGGAGCAGGGTACGAAACAAATTCGGACGAAATGGATGCCAACTCTCCGGAAATTCAAATGTTTTGTTCCACAACTGCAGACAATAATCAGTGGTCAGCATCTCGATTAACAAACCTGAAGTGGAAGAAATCGATCATTTCAGTCATTTGGAGTTTATTCTGAACAAAGACGGTAGCTACCTCAACAAAGGATTCAGGTCAGACAAGTTTCTGATGCCGTAACAATGCAGTACTAACATTCTTTTTTTTTTTTTTTTTTTTCAATCGGGTTTAATGAAGATATTTTA
Source organism: Conus betulinus (assembly GCA_016801955.1). Lineage (NCBI taxonomy): Eukaryota > Metazoa > Mollusca > Gastropoda > Neogastropoda > Conidae > Conus > Conus betulinus. The sequence continues at coordinate 396,717 of JADBJO010000949.1, read as the reverse complement.
GTTCTCGTTTTTTTTTCCTTTTAACAACTTAATAAAGAATTTACTTTGACAAGATGACAGCCCTGATTAGCCACCTCAGGATTAGCTGGGCCATAAATAACATAAACTGTACTGGAAAACGCGAAAAGTTAGTGTAGCAATCTCACAAATTTCGGGCATGTTATCCACAAAAGGTAACATTGCTGTATTTTCCGTGCGCAATTCGCTAAAAATGGGCAGATAATTACTTTTTTCTTGGTGCATCAAATTAAAAAAGTAACAAATTGCAAAATCTTACAAGGAGAAGGCTGCATGGTTTCTATGCAAGTGCAAGTGCAGCAGAATAATTCAAACAGTGGGAATGTAATCAATAACAAAAGATAGTCCTCATTAGTATTTCTTTGGGCTTAGCAGAGCTAAAATGCCAGTCTAAAGGGTCGCTGTTCTCAAATCTTCCATTCTATTTTAACTCATGCACTCTGAATGTTGCAAGGTAATTCACACTACCACACTGAAAAAAAAAAAGATGTTTCATCTTTGTGTGGAATGGTGAGCATAAAAAAATATTAGCAGAAAAATGGTAACTTAAAAACTGTAAACCATCGGAATGTGTTTTAATGTTTTGATTTAAGGATTTATAGATTTTTAAAAATTATGTCTAACCACAAGTTACAAGTAGGAGAGCATCGCAATGAAAACATCCACAGGACTCGAAAATCATGGCTGAACGTCTTGTTTAGGCTACATGAGCTCTAATCAGTTTTGGACAATCTCACCTTATATAACCGTGTTGTTTTTTGTTGTTTTTTTTTTTTTTTTCATAAAGCAAAAAATTCCCTGTTTGTCACCATAAATGTTACATATCTTTTATACCAACATCTTTCATCCTGAGGTTGGGTTCTTCCTCTCAATGGTGAAAATAAATGACTTCTCCTCTTCAGGGCTGTTGGAGCTAGTTACTATACAACATGTTTCAAAGAAAATGTCTTTGGATTCGACAGCCAGATTTTCGTTCAGACTCTGGGAATAGCCATGGGCACCCTACAGCTTCTTCTGTAGCCAGTACATCCATGAGATAGTTGGAGAGGAGTCTCTAGTTCGCATCCCCGTGACAAGTGGAGACAACTGTATATGGCCCTGACTTGTCGACGACGACATCGCGATGTTCTGGTTCAAGGGAGATATGTAGTTGTGCAAATTTCTGGTGTGTCTAAATCAGCAGCCTCCAACTATCAAATTTACTGCCGCTGCTGGGTACCAGCAACATCTCTTAACTGAATATCAGCATCAGCAACAATCACATAGAAACAACCAAACACCTAATCTGTCTAAAGTCGGATGAAATATGTACTGTGCAATGAATTTGTTTCTACAAGTACTGGTCTTTTCCCATATGCCATATGCAGCTTTGAGTGCAATTGAGAATATTTTTGTTGCATAAACTGTAACTGTGGACATCAACCAGATTGTGTGACTGGGTAGAGAGTGTGACAATGGTGGATGGAGCTGCTTGGATTGCTCCGTTCCACCTGTTGTGGTGTGTGCTTTTTCTTCTTCTTTTTTCTTTCTTGTTTTCATTGTTGTTATCACTGTTTTTGGCTTGCCTTGTGTGGACTGCTGTCATTTGGGTTTGATGTGAGCTGAGTCATTGTTGGCTTCCGGCTGATTCATGTACAGAAACGCATATTCATGATGTCCTTATCTTTGCTGTGGTTTCTTTCTGTCAGTGTCGGAAGCCCGCACACGCACTTCCACTTTTCTTTTTTGTCTCCTCTGCATCTCAGTCTCCATGGTAACATATTGCTATGGTCTTGTGCTGTTCAGACATGACTTGACGTTTCTCCTTGGAATGTGTACATATATTTATAAATGCATCCCTGAATGTTCATTCGTTATGTACTTGTAGTTCAGTCACCTATGATGTATACTGTATGGGAAGCCCAGCCAGTCTATATGAGTTGTTCTCTTCCCCTTTGTATATACATACCGGGGCTCCGAATGCGCTTGTCAGTCTTTCCTCCAATTATTTCAGTTTTTGTACTCTTTTCGTGTTGTTTGTTACATCCCCTTTGTATTCCTCTCCCATGTACTCCGACCTATCATAACTGTCTAAACAAGAGAGAGAGCGTCCACCTTATACTAACAATCCTGGCTGAATTTACATACTTTGTGCTTTTGAACACCATTACCTGATGTCAGTTGGCACCAGTCTTTATAGAGCCAGGATTGGTGGGTTTCATGATAGAGCTCTAGCCTTGTGTCGTAAATTATCACATCTCAGTAAGTCCAACATCGTAACCTTTTTCATCCTTCATCTTTTACACACAGCAAATACCGTGTCCAGCTGGCACTGCTTGTACACATGATTATTTCACCTTCAGATCAACTTTATTTCACCGCACATCTGTTAAACGAAAACTTCGTATCTTATAGAGTCGACGGTAGGCACCTTAAAACCTCACAATGTCAACGACATATTTCCACACTGACGGAGTTATTTCTTATCTTATCTAATGACATTGGTTTGAATCCTGGGCCCACAAACAAAAAAAAATCTTTGTGTAATCCATAGTAATGTTCAAAGTTTAAGAAATAAACTTACTCTTTTGGAAGCCGAATCTAGAGAATTCGACATAATTACTTTGTCTGAAACATGGCTTTCTGAGTCTGTATTAAATGATTCAGTATGCCTACCCAATTTTCATCCCCCAGTCCGGTGTGACCGAGCTAATGATCCCCACGGAGGAGTAGCCGTTTACGTTCGAAACTCGTTATATTGTAAACCTCGCCCGGATCTCCAAGTCCATGAATTAGAAGCCGTTTGGGTTGAAACCAAATTAAACCAGAAGAGTATTCTAATAGGTTCCTTTATCGTCCACCCAATGCGCTGATACGCTATTGGGATCTTGTGAGAGACAGTTTTAGGAAAGTAAACACCACAGCTCTACCGTTCTTTGTACTGGGTGACTTTAACACAGACTACCTGAACAACCCCCTCGACACACCTAACAGAAATCATTCAGTTACACAGTCTTCACCAGTTAGTTACTGAACCAACCCGAATCACCGACACTACATCAACTTGTCTAGACCTGGTCATTACCCAAAACCCCGATTTAGTTGAATCAATTCAAGTCCTACCCGCAGTCCTTAGCGATCACAGTATTCCATGTTTGCACCTTAAAAAACGCAATTAAAAACAATAGCAATTTCAAAAGAACTATATTTAATTACAATAAACTTAACAGAGACGAATTTTGTCGATTGTTACAACTTGTCGACTGGCAATACATTTTAAATATGAGAAACTGTGACGAAACCGTTGAGCACTTTACTGATACTTTCATGAGTCTAGCTAAACAGTGTATGCCAACTAAAATTATTACAGTCTACCCAAATGATGTACCTTGGATGACTGATGAAATACGACTCTTAATAGCAAAGCGTAAAAATATTCACACAAAGGCTAAACAAACGGATTTGCCGGAAGACTGGCATAGTTTTAGACAATTTCGGAATTATGTCACAGCAAAAGAAAGAGAACGACAGGCTGAGTTTTATAAAAAGATTGATGACAAAGCATCAGATCCACTAAACTTTGGCCAAAAGGATTGGTGGAAACTAGTTCGTTCTTTTTTTCAACAAAAAGGGTATTAACAGTGATGACATTCCTCCTTTAATGTCAAACGGCACAATGTATTATTCTAATAAAGACAAAGCCGATATACTAAATAACTTTTCATAGAACAATCCACTCTCGACGACGACGATGACGAACTACCACAGATGTTGTTTGCCAATTATGAAATTAATGAAATTGTACTTACTGAAGACGATATCATATCAGTTGTTAGAAATCTCGACAAGACAAAATCATCTGGTCCAGACCTCATCCACAACAAACTGCTTATATGTGCAGTAAACGTTATAGCTAGTCCTCTTACTCAGTTATTTAATAAATGCTTGAACGAAGGTAAATTTCCGTCCTTATGGAAGAGAGCACATGTTTCACCTATTCACAAAAAAGGACCAAGAGAACTGTGTAATAATTACCGCCCAATCTCCCTCCTTAGCTGTGTTGGTAAAACTCTTGAGAGATGTGTCCACAAACATGTGTACGCATTCTTAAAAAGAAATGAAGTCATCACTCCTTGCAATCAGGTTTTACACCAGGTGATTCCACAGTCAACCAGCTTCTGGACACATATAATTATCTTTGTTCCTCTTTGATCGTGGGATCACAACAACAAAACAATCTACTTTGATATCTCAAAAGCTTTTGATCGTGTCTGGCACAGAGGACTTTTACTAAAGTTAGCAGCAGTGGGGATCAGAGGGAAATTACTGGACTTTTTTCGCGATTACCTACATAACAGACAACAATCAGTAGTTATAAAAAGCGAAAAGTCTGAGTTGAAAAGAATTCCAGCAGGTGTTCCCCAAGGATCTGTCCTTGGTCCTTTACTGTTTTTGTTATACATTAATGACATTGTAAATGGAATCCAGGCAACAATTAAATTGTTTGCCGACGATAATAGTTTATCGCTCGCCTTAAATGATGCACACATCAGAGGAGAAATCTTAAATTCTGACCTCCAGAAAGTTGCCTGTTGGGCCAACTTTGGAAAATTAACTTTAACGAGAACAAAAAACCGAACTCGTCAATATTACCCGTGATCAGTGCCAAATTTTACCACTTACATTTGGAAGGAAGACCTTAGAACCGTCCAAATCTCACAAACATTTAGGAGTAACTTTTCAAGACAACTGCAAGTGGGACGAACACATCCAATTCATAGCCAACAAAGTGAATATGTTAACTGCGTGTCTTAAAAAATACAAATACAGACTAACCAGAACACGTTGGAGACGATGTACAAATCCTTTATTTTACCCCATTTTGACTACGCAGACATTTTGTGGGATAACTGCACAGATACTCAGTCAATCATGTTAGAAAAGCTACACCTAGAAGCAATTCGTATCATCATTGGTGGAGTTAAGGGAACAAGTCACCAGAAATTATACGAAGAGTCCGGCTTGTTTGTTCATTACAAGAAAGACGGAAAAGACACAAGCTGATTCAATTTCATAAAATGGTTAATGGCGTTTTTGTCCAATCTTTTCATTATGTTGTTATGCTTGTATGCTTGTATTCTTATGCGACACTCTCTCTCTCTCTCTCTCTCTCTCTCTCTCTCTCTCTCTCTCTCTCTCACACACACACACACACACACACACACACACACACACACACACACACACACACACATACACAGTTCTGTTGGAATGACTTGATTTATTATCTATATGACCCCCCCCCCCCCCCCCCCCCCCCCCCCCCCCCCTCCCGACGTGGTGACTGGGCCATCATTATGCATCTCTGCCCCCCGATTTGTGCTTATTTTCATTTTTCCCCCTGGTGCTTCAAATTGCTTGTCTTGCATCTCCTTGGAATGTTTTGATTGTCAGATTGTTCTAACGCTCTTTCCCGCACCCACTCTCGCCTCTTTGTCCCTCTCTCCCTCTCGCTCTCTGTCGCCCTTCCCTGCACTCTCTTTCGCTCTCTCTCTCTCTCTCTCTCTCTCTCTCTCTCCCATTTTACTTTTTTTTTTTTTTTTTTTTGTATCGTATTGTAGTTCTAGTCACTTTTTGCATGCTTCTTTTGTTGCCTTATCTTATGTTTGACCCTATTCAGGGCGAGGACTGGATGTAAAAAAGCACATCAGTGCTTATCTATTATCCTCGTAAATAAAGAATTTTGTCTTGTCTTACAAATTTTCCCATTTTTGATATTCACAATTTTTCTTTCTGTCTTAAGTGTCAATGTTGTTTATGCAATCCGCCCATGTGCTTTTTTGTTGTTAAATTTTTCAACACTGAGCACATCATAAGCATTTGCTTGTTGTTGCTCCAGTTCAGTAAGTTGTTTATGTACACATCTGTTCATTAAAGAAACGATTAAAAAAATAAAAAAAAATATGAAAAAAAAAAACCCCAGTAGAGACCAAAACCAAGGTAGTTCCGGTTTGGAAATGACTTTAGAGTGACTTCCCTAACTTCTTCCCATATTCCCGCTTCCGCTTTCAGTTACTTCCCTTTCCTGTGAATACTAGCACCATGGCGGTGGGTAAGAATAAGCGACTGACGAAAGGTGGCAAAAAAGGAGCAAAGAAGAAGGTGTAAGTTACTTTATACTATTTTTATTCATTTTTGTTGATATTGTAGTATGTAGCTAACTACATGCAATGTGAAGATGGCTTGCCATTTCAATGATTTGTTTGGATATGAATCCAGTGCTGGTTTCATGTGATGCAAAAATCACGTTTCAAGATGGTGCTGATTAGAGTCGATTTCACCTTGCAGATTTTGTATTTTGTCACGTTAACGTCGACAGACATGTATGTTTGCTTGATATAGTCCCAGTGCGATTCCATGAAAATGCGTCGGAGAAGTGTTTCTGTTGAGATTGCATCCTGCATTATCATGAGTGCCAGTTACTGTTGACAACACGTTTTTTTTATCACTTGTGGCGGTGTTAGTTTACAAGAACGCTCGAACTTTGAAACGAGTCAGTTTAATTCACCTGTTATGGTTGAATGTGTCAAAATAACTACTGTAAAGTTTAGTACTAGCTTTATTGATGTGGATTTTAACAGTGTTGCTGCCACAGCGCCAGCAGAACCCACTAAACTAGCTGCAAATTCCAGTTTAATAGCCCTCCACAGCCCACTTCACTTCCCCATCGCACAGTTTTATCTCTTTGAAAGTGAAATACTTGTGTCAAAGAGCGAGTAGCTCATACTGTGCTTCAGTCATGAGCAGTCATACTTGTAACCTATTGGCTGTTCCACTAGTACTTCTGTTTGATCATTTTGTCGTTTTGGTCAAATTGTTGATAACGCAAATGATTCGTCACTGGATCGTGTGGGTCTTTTTGTTTTAGGCATGCAGTGAAATAGACCTATACACCAATATCTGATTGACTGACTGTTGGACTATGCTGTACAGCGCTACTATCTTGATCATGCTCCAGTTTTCAGCTGTGCTAATCAACAGTGGGCCTGCATAGCTTGGGAGGAGAAGTTGGGGTTAACATTTGCATTAATGTTGCACTATATCCAGTATTATTGCAATGATGAAACTACAGTGCAGGAGCATATACTAAAGCCAGCATTTAAAGCAAGTGTCCTTGGGACCCTTTGGTACAGAATCTGGGATTCCTTTGTTGAAATCTAAGGGTCCCTGATATACATATATATATATATATAAAATAAAGATTTGAAGATAATCTGTAGTATCTAATACTAAGTACTACTTCAACACGCTCACCCATTCTGCTGCATGACTCCATAAAACACAGCAGGCATACACATGGATCACAGCCGCTCATCTAGAAATGCTGGAAACCAGACTTGACCTTGCTGTTTGTCTGGTGATCCTGAAGTCACAAAATGCCCTGGCAATTTTTTTTCCCTTCCCGAACATTTCAGATGAACTGCATCCTGATTACTCCGTCCGATCCAGGTTTTTCTTTTCCAAACTGATCATTCCTTCGTCATTTTGCTGTGTGAAAAAGTGTAAATGCTTCTTCACCCAATTATCACAATACCATTTGTGTGAGCCTAATGAAGACCGTCTGTAATTAATGGCAGTGTTCAGAAAAAGTTTTATTTTCACATGCCGTCACACATCAGTCTTCTTCCAGGTACTGAAGTAGTAACCACTATCTTGATTACATTAACTGCTGTGAAATTGATTTTTTCTGATATGAATTGCTTTTAAACTTGATTCATTGGCACACTTTGGCATTGACTCGTCGTGCTCTCGATAATTTTTTCCATGTTTCTGGGCATCATGTCAAAAGTTTAATGCAGCTTGAGGTCATTTTGTGCATGGAAGTTAGCAAAAGTTGTCTCTCTTTGGTCAGATCCCCCCCCCCCCCCCCCCCCCCCCCCCCCCGTTAAAATCCGCAATTGCAATTACCACTCAAGAATCTTGTATTTTGAATTTTTTCTTTTTTTTTTTTTTTTTTCCCTTAATAATCCATCCTATTTTCGCCAGTCATTTTAACAAAATTTGACGAAATTGTATGAGTAAACAGGTCTGTAATTATATGTTTGCAGAAAAAAAAGGTAATTATCCTTCAGTGTGTTTATAACATGACAGTTAATTTGAGCTGAAAGGCCATGGTGACAATGACAACTACTGATCTTAACAACTCTTACTTTTCACACCTGATAGTTAATGTTAATCAAGAGGTAGTATATCCTTAAGCTTGTTATCCCATTATTTAATGAATACAACTTATCTGTAAGGTTTCTTAGAACCTGTTTTTCATAAAAAGTAAACAAAAATCTATTTCGCATGACTATTTTTGCTTCCTGGTGCTTAATATTCGTGGCAGGTTTATACCTTGTACATAGCAAACAACATCAAACAATGTCATGTATATCATCTTTTTTCTTCTTCTTCTGTTTTTTTGAAACAGTGTCGATCCCTTCTCCAAGAAAGATTGGTATGACATCAAAGCTCCATCCATGTTTGCTGTGCGTCAGATTGGGAAGACCCTTGTTACTCGTACACAGGGCACAAGTATGTATTTTTTTCTTTTGTGTTCTTTCTTTGTATAAGCACTCGGTGTTGAGGGAACCTTTTCCTTGAGTGGTCAGATGTGCATAATAAAGATGCAGACATTTCTCTATGAATTTGTTCAAAGAATTGCTCTTGATCAGTTGGTGGTGAGATTTTTAATTTTCTAAAGAAAATTGGTGTTTTACATTGGATCTTAAGTAAGCCATGTATGGTGATATTGATTATGGATTGGTCTTTTGGATTTAGCATTCGAGTGATGATTGTTTTATTTTTAAAGGTCTACTTTAGAGATTTTCGATAATTTGTTAAACTTAAAAACGGGTCTACATGTCGTAAAACTACAGTATAGTATTCACTTAAAAAAAAAAAAAAAAAAAAATCCGGAAGAATTTAATAGATAAAAAAAACGACTTTTGCACACCTGTTCAAACCTTGTGCTACACAACATGGCAACACCGTGTGAAATCAACATGAATTGCGATTTCCCCACAGCCTAAAAAGTCGTGCGGGGATGGCAGATATTGTGCTGTAGGCGAGTGCAGCAGCTCAACAGGAGACGGATATTCTTTGCACACATTTCTATTTGATCCAGATACTTGAAAGAAGTGGATTCGGTTCATGTTAACATGCTGGGCCGCCAAGTTCTTTTTACCACGTCGGTTCCAGATAGACCACGGAAAAACGAGCTATTCCAACAATTGCGGAGCCCATTTGAGTGGATCAAAAATTTCGTCTGCATTGTGCGTGTGTACTTAAAGGCGGAGTGGTGAGCTCGTACAGATGAGTACGATAGTCGCACATTTATTCTGTTGTTATCTATGGACAGATCACACTTGTTAAATTGAATGAATGCGCCAAAGCTTGAGGAAGGAGAATCTCCGGTCACTGTCCACGCACGATCGCATCAAGAAGTCAATTGATAGCCTCCCACGAGACTTTGGTAAAGTCCGAATGCCTTCAGAATGCTGTGTTCGGGTGTCCAGGTGGAATTGAACAGCTCTTTTTCCGTGGCCCAGCTGGAACTGAAGTGGTAAAAAGAACTTGGCGTTCAAACTGGTATTTAAAGGCCTTGCAGAAACATGCTCAGAGTCACATTGGCAGTTGCAATCATAGTCACTGCTTTTACATGATAAATTCCAAGCGAGATGTGCAAGAACCATCAGAATCGCTTTCTGTCGCTGTTGCTGACACTCGTGTGACGTCGTATCCAAGAGCAGTTAAGCCGTGCCAAGATTTAGTTGATTACCTCCCGTTTTCTTGATTACAGGTGAAAATGCCCACTTTTGCTGATCGATTTCATGTGATCAGGAGCGAATCGGATGTTTACTTTACCAATTTATCAAGCATTCCATATTTTTGCACAAGCTGACCAATTATTGAAAACCTCTAAAGTAGACCTTTTAAGTCTTGACAAATTAATTTGTTTGAACAGCTTTGTTTTACTCTGATGACATCTGCAAACATTTTGACTTGATTTGACAATGACTTTCTGTACTAAGTTATTGTACAGTCATACTAGGAATTGTCAGAAGAGAGAAGGGTTTTTTTTTGTGTGTGTGTGTGTGTGTTTTTTTAATGAATTGTCTTCATGTAACTAACTAGTAAGGAATGAATACTAACAGTCCTGTAAGGTCAGTTATGCAACATTTGAAATATATCTGGTGTGAAAAAAAGAAAAGAATTGAGAATACCTTATCACAAAACCATTCGTTGACATTTAGAATATTTATTAAAATCTCTTTCCAGAAATTGCTTCTGAGGGACTGAAGGGGCGAGTGTTTGAAGTCTCGTTAGCTGATCTCCAGAATGACGAGGTTACTTTCCGCAAGTTCAAACTGATCGCAGAGGAAGTTCAGGGTCGCAATGTGTGACCAACTTTCATGGGATGAACTCACACCCGGGACAAGCTGTGCTCCATGGTGAAGAAATGGCAGGTAGGTGGCTGTGGTTTTACTTTTGTGGTAGAGAAACTTCATAATTTCTTATTTGGGCAGTTATTTTTATCTGTCTTGAGTCGTGGTGAATGTTGTGTGTGCTCTTTTTTGAGTGCTGTGAATATTGAAAAAAATCACCACAAGCCAGTGGCATGAAACAGTGTGCATGTGTGTGAAAGAGGAATATTCTGATTTCTTCCACAGCTGGAACACTTCGGTCACTATATCTTCACCATTCATACAGTACTGATATTATTCAAATACCAATTTTCTGGGATCTTTTTACCCCCTTAGAGACCGAAGTGTTAAGGCCAAGCTAGAAAAAAATAATCTGATGTCATCAAGCGTATGCTCAGAAGATGCAGCAGGAATCTGAAAATAAGCAGTTTTACCTTGGCTTTGGAGTGTATTGGTTGCCTGCTTTTGTGTTTTACAGACAAGTTTTTTTTTCTTTTTTTGGCACTGAAAAATCCAAATATGGAAATAGATACTGCTAAATAAAATATGATGAAAAATGGGGGGGGGGGGGGAGGATAGGGGGGATCAAAGTGTTTGTTCAGCCATGTTGATCTCAATTCCACATCATGGATGTGTATGTAATTCAAGACTTGATTAGGTTGGTTGTTTCTGGCTTAAAAATAACTGCAGACATCTATTCTTTCATCGCATTGCTGTGTTTTCTGTGGACACTGGCAGTTCAGAAGAACTAAAAATTAACAAAGTATTTGGGCCAACACTTAAACCTTCTTTTATCAAGAGTCTTCATCGATCAGCAATTTCACAACTGAATTGATGAGGCTCTACCAGGAACTTCGAAATACAAATCACAAAGCGCATGTTTTTTAACCCTCTTCAGTATGCACTTGTCTGAGCTTAGGTACACCGAAAACCATCGGCAAGGTAAGTAACTCCGTAATCTGAACATAGTTACCCAATTAAAAAATTATTTAAAAGAGAGGAAAGGAAATAACGAAATTTTGAAAATTCCTACAAATATGTATGTTGCTATATCGTAAGTTTGAAGAATGTCACATGAGCCATTTACTCGGGGGGGGGGGGGGGGGGGGGGGGGGGGGGGGGGATTCTTCTTCAGAACTTTCTTCCGAATTGTTGTTCATAACACCTGGAACTTCATCCCAGTCGAAATCTAGGTCACTCTAAGCTTCATTACCCAGCACTTTCACCAAGTCTTATGCTGTAAATCCTACAAAACACAGTATCTCCATCACTAAATCTCATTATAGAACGGCAGAAATCAAGGTTAGCCGCAGTGAAAAACGGCATTTCGACCTCAAAACTTAAAAAATTCGTAACTCGAGAACCATGGCACGTATCGCCTTGCAGTTTTTTGCAGACGGAAGTAAATGGCTACAGGAAGAAGGAAGTCACGTTCTCGCGAGACTTCCTTTTCTACGAGAAACATGGCGGCGCCCATTGTTGCCACGTGTTTTACCGGGCGCTGGCAGGCGCTCAGCCTTTTGGCTGTGTGATTTCCGGCTGGGCGCTAACGGGCGCTCGCTTGTCAAGAGGGTTAAAACTTCTGAACTGTTAGCTAAAAATGAATTTGTTGCTGTACAAAAGTCATGATGAAACACACCTTGTCATTGTCTTAAGTTGTATTTTTAACCAGTTAATCACAGTATTTGTGAAATTTATACCCAAACTGCTGCTGCTTTGCTTTCCAACAAAACTTTTATGTCAACGTATGCACAACCTGTACTTTTTCCTTGAAAAATTATGTATGGCCCTGATTCCTGCTTGCTTGTTCTGTCAAGTTCTCATTAAAGGAAATTTTTCTTTAAACATAGTTTTCCAGTGATAGCTCTTTGGCAGAAATGTGCATTTCTGATGCATACATTTCCTGTTTTTTATGCACCGGAATTCAGTACAGTACATATGAATTCCTGGAATTTACTGTGACCAAAATTTACTGTGACGCAATGATTTTCTCCTGTATGCATTGCAACTCAAAGCAGTGCGTCACGTATAAGCACCTTTGTCCAATCAGTCGTGATCAAAGTCGATTTAAAACAAAATTTCCTTGGTGTTTCAGAATGTTCTGAATCGATAAGCGGCTTTCGCTGGAGACCTCTTCTCTGCTAAAAACCAACAAGAGTCTTCAAATTAGACAACCCAGTCTATGATTGGACCACAAGATCATACGATTCGGTCAAGCGCAAACAGCATGGAAAACCCTGTGTAATTTGGGCTTTTCAGAAACAAAATTGACAGTTGTTTGTGGCGTCCAGGTGATAATTCAACAAATGGAACAAAAGTCAAGCTATCCATGCAACACAACTGGTTCAGATAATTAATATGGCTCTGACTGTTATGGACATAGGAATCTGTAGCGCACATTGCAAGAGTGGCATAATTTTTTGAAAAATTCTATGAATATTCATCACTGGTCTCTCTTTGTTTGTTGCCTGGTTCCAGATGATCATTGCAGTGTAACTGGAATAAGGTCAGAAATGAAATGTTTCAGTACTGATGGAATTAGCTTACATTGTGTAAATTGTGTGATGATAATCGCAGAGGACATCCCACATACCAAGTTTCAGTTGTTCGTTTGTCTTTTGTAATGATGAATTGTTAGAATAGGTCAAAATGACTTGCTAGGAATATGAAATCTAATAATGTTCCTTTAATTTGATATGTGACATGGTATTGTGGACGTTCATGTGAGACCATCGGTCATTACTGTGAATGGTTATTAATTGTATGTGTATTCTCTTCCGTTACAGACACTGATTGAAGCCCACGTCGATGTGAAGACGACAGATGGGTATCTCCTGCGAGTCTTTTGCATTGGTTTTACCAAGAAGCGTAATAACCAAGTGAAGAAAACCTGTTACGCGAAACACACACAGGTATGAAATCGGAAGTTACTGGACATAAGTTTATGGGGTGGGTATCTATGATGATTCAAGAGACTTTGCTATTTAATCAGTAGTGGTTTGCGTTTCAAAAAAAAAAAAAAAAAATTCCAACAATGCAAATTGTGGAATGCAGCTTCACTGTCAGCAGACTCATTACAATGTAATGACGATGTTACTGTCAAGTAAATTCACTTATGTTAACAGTGTAATATTGTAACAGACCAATTCAATTTCTCTGTATTTTGTATACGTCATTGGCAGAGGGTGAGATAGTATGAGTTTGTGTGTGAAAGTATGCTGATGAATCGGGTTTGAAAGTAATTTGTGTTGGAACCTTTTTTCTGTTACTGTGGAACCTACTTTTACTGTATATGCAAGATCAGGTGGCTAAAACCTGGAAGAAGCCCTGTAGAGTGGTTGCAGATGAAAGTCAAACAAATCCCTTTCCTCCTGCTCATTTTGTTGAAAAGTACACCCATTGCAGTTGAAGGTAAACAGGTCTGATATGATTTTATTCTTTTTTTAATTTTTTCTTTTAAAATAAAATCTGTTATAACGTATTGTAAGTTAGATAAAGAATTTTATCTTGCCAATGAAAGGCAAATTTTTATTTTCCAGTTATGTTGTTGGTTTCATTTTGTTTCAGTAGTCAAGTTAGTATATAGAAAATTCAGTTTCGAGTCCTTTCATAAATGATATATAACCATTCATTATCATGCTTATCATTCACAAAGTCAAAAAAAAACTTATGACAGGGAAACCTGAGTTGGCCAGCACACTTGAAAAGGCTCAGATCAAGGGCTTGATAAGCTCCTAGTGCTCTTGGCTGAGAGAGGGGACTAGGGGAAACTCTCTAGAGACGGATATGTATTGAGTCTTTCACATGATGTCCAAGTTATGTATTTTTCATGAAACTCTGCTTTCAGTATATGTTGTAATCACTTTGTTCTTTATTATCAACAGATAATTTTAACGTATTAGCTTATTACATGGTCATTTTATTGATTCATTAACATGGTGATCTTCATGTGTACTTATTTTTAGGGCTTCCTGTTCAGTGCTTTTGTAAGTCATACATGCAGTGAAATTGCCAAAAATTTCAGATTAGGGATAGTTAGACACACCAGAATGATTGCCTGTATGTACATCTATACATTATACGAATAACATGCACCCATTTTGACATGGTGATAAGAGCATTAGATTCTTCCACAAGAGGCTGTATTCTTGAAAAGCTTCCTTCACAGTCAGTATCATACAGCAGACAGCATTTTGTTGTAAGTTTTCCTTTTCGTTTTTCATCTGTGTTGAAAGAATTGTTTCAAAGGAATTTACTTGTTTGCACACACATACAAATAAAGCAAAGCAAGCAGTTTTCAATTTCATGAAACTACAGGCATTGTCAACAGGCAGCGACTTTATAATCAAACCGCCATCATGTTAACAAAAAAGGTACATTGTAACAGTGTGAGGAACTCTTCAAAACGCCTGGACAGGGCAAACTTGCTTGTACAGAAAAACAAAATGGCAAGATGGCTTGTTAAAACTAAAATAGCAGCCAACAACAGAGCTGCCAAGTCCATAAACAAACTGCTGTTGTCAATGGGTCATCAGGCTTGCTACATTCAGTAATGTCAAGTTTCTGATGATCTTTATGCCCTCTAAAATAAGTTGATGTGTAAAAGCCAGATTAACCTTTACCAGCCGTGTCAGCCAATAGAGCCTGACAGGATTTCTGTCCCTTGTGCCGTGTCATGCCAGGCCGGATGACGGACAGACAGCAGTACATTCTGCCGTGTCGTCCACTATCACATGACGTGAACATAAAAAATTCCTACACTTTCCAGAAAATGATCCAAAGAAAATAAGCTCTACAACTAGTCTTGGGGATGTTGGAGCGAGTTGTAGGCCATACTTCCAGGGCCTGTTGTGTGAACTTGGCTGACCCCAGGAGCTTTGAAACAAAGAAACTGGCAGTACCGGCGCGCGGCACGTATTTCCTGTGCCAGAAAAAATGTCGGTCAGGCGAAGGGGTGCTAGCGATTTCTCGCTCAGTGAAACGCTTGAAATCATATTACAAAGTGATCTGGTGATGATGAGGGAGTGAAAGAGAGATAGAAAACTTTGAAAGAGAAGAGGAAAGTGAATTGTTTGAAGATGCAGCCTTCCCTTCATCTTCTGATTTGGTGTTGTAAAAGAACAGAATAGAATGCAAACAAAGCATTTTTCTACTTGTCAGACATGTTTTTTCAGCGCAGTCGTGTGTACACATTGAAAGTAAATGATTTGAAATTGCAGTGTTCGATTAGTTGAGTGTTTGTTCTTTCCTGTGACACCTAACACACAAGACTGTCAGTTGTTGTCTAGTAGTAGCCGTAAAAATAAATTAAAAAGTGGCCATATGTGTGCGGAGGCAGGGAGTGAGCGCTACACGCGAGCATGCAGCGGCAGGAAATCATGCTGTCCGTGCTGCTCTCGGCTGGATAGTATTAAAAAAAAAAACTTTTAGGGGATAAGATTCTTCCTGAAAACGGAAGTGTAATTCGTGCTGTATTCCAGTGGTTGGTTGGTTGTTCCTTTCAGGTGATGGACATCAATAGTGTTATGATCTTCAGTGTTATGTATCACAATGGCTGATTTCTTGCATTGCTTGCTTTAGGTGAAGGCCATCAGAAAGAAGATGGTGGAGATCATCACTCGTGAAGTGACGTCCAACGACATGAAGGAGGTGGTCAACAAGCTGTGAGTACTGGAAGTCAGCTTGTAATGGCCCAGAATGTTTTCATCTCTAGGCAGTGGTGAATGTAAACATCTTAAATATGAAGTATGTATGACAGTTCAGCTATGGATTTGTCTTTACAATCAAACATTCTGTTAGACTTACGGATTTCTTGGGTGAAAAACTCCTCCGCCGTTATTTTTTCGCATCTCCGCCGAGAAAACAAATCTCCGCCGAAAAAAATATTCAAAGAGTGAAACTCTGAAACGATCTCAATTTGTCTGCACAGCGAATTTCTTCTCAGTCGGTAACGTTCTCAAACGGCTAGTTTCTCATTCTGCTTCCTTCCAGTGTCATTTCTCATCATGGCGTCGATTCGCAGTGAGAGAGATTGCCACCAGTGAGTGGGGGGAAAATATGTGAACCACTAGAAGACCGAGTGGCTGCGGAAGGAGGTGTGTGACCGCAGAGTTGGGTTGTAATAAGAAAACATGACAAAGACGCGAGTTTGAAGCGTTTTGTGAACCTTGTCAAAAACGTGTCTACTTTGGTAGTCGTGGCTTTGTGGCAGAGATCACTAGGAGCGTCCCAGTCATCAACAGAAAATTACAACATTACAGCATGTTTTCGGATCATTGGGTATGCAACAATCTACGCTCATTTCCAATGATAGTTTGACTCTTACTCTGATTTTTCCATGATGGTTTGATTCAAACTCTGATTTACTTAATAGGAAAAATTAGTACTTGAAGTCCTTTTTCACACACACACAAAAAAAAATAAAAAAATAAACACTCAAGCTTTCGAGTTTTAGACCCTTCATCAGGAAACCCTAACAGTAAAACACAAGGGAAAACAGGATAACAAAACAACGGAGGAAAAAAAGAAAAATTTCGAACCCACTTCGACTAGCAGTCTTAAAGGCAAGGGAAAGATGTCAAAGTATGAAAAAGAACATAAAAGAACAAAATGATCAAAACAAAATTGATGTCACAACAGTATTGTGTAACACTTTTCCTCTGGTAGCACAGCATAATGCAAACGTTTGCTGCATGTGTTAGGTCTGTTAGGTTTCTGCTAACAGCCCCCCTATGAAATCCTTTTCCCAGCCCCCCCCCCCCCCCCCCCCCCCCCCCCACACACACACCCACACACACACACACACCACACACACACACCCACATCCAATATACCCCTCCTCCTCCCCCACACACCCCCCCCCCCCCCCCCCCCACCTCACCCACCCACACACATACCCCACACTTGCCCCCTGCCTCCCCCCCCCCCCCACACACACACACACACACACAAGCACCACACACACACACACAAACTGGTCAAAAAAAAAGGGGGGGGGGGGGGATATGATAAGTTGTGGGGGGGGGGGGGGGGGGGTGTGGGGGGTACTGTTGTGACACCAGTTTGTTTTGATGTCATTTGTTCATTTATGTTCTTTATTTCCTTTGTGTTTACTGTTAAGTGTTTCCCGATGAAGGGTCTTAGACCGAAAGCTTGAGTGTGTTTGTGTGTGTGTTAAAGGACTTCAAAGTAATCATTTTTCATATTGTGTTTATTGAAGTCCAGCAGTTGTTTTTATACATCTGGTTTACATAGTTTGATTTCCACTCATATTTACTTGTCTACAGGCCTTATTCTTTATGTCCTGAAAGCACTGTTTGTTAAATTTTCTACAGCTACAGTTCTGAGGATTCATCATACTAAACGTTTGCTCTGTCTCAGTTAACATAGTTTCTTTCCACGTCAGTCTCAGTCTCCATGGCGTTGAAAAAATGTTTTATAGAATGAGTTGTTTAGAAGCAAGAAAGTGATTTCTAAAGATTTTTATGCCTTATTTAGTACAAAATATGCTTCAGCTTCAGGGGGTGCCGCCCCTGACCCCCGCCATGTTGTTGCCCCTGGACCCCACAGGGGGCCTGCGGCAACCCCCAAACCCCCGCCAATCTCCTCTTTTTTTAAAAAAAACTGTTTTCATCCCTGGGATTTGTCTTTGCAATCAAACAGTATGCTAGACTTTTTGTTGCAAACTTTGTTCTGTTTGGTATTCCTTTTACATTGTCAGGCCTGTAAATTCCTACACTTTCCAGAAAATGATCCAAAGAAAAGAAGCTCTGTAACTAGTCTTGGGGATGTTGGAGCGAGTTGTAGACCATACTTTCAGTGGCCTGTTGTGAACTTGGCTGACCCCAGAGCTTTGAAACAAAGAAAAACTGGGCGGTACCGCGCGCGCGCGGCACGTATTTCCTGTGCCAGTAAAAATATCGGTCAGGCAAAGGGGTGGTAGCGATTTCTCCCTCAATGAAGCACTTGAAATATTACAAAGTGGATCTGGTGATGAGGGGAGTGAAAGAGAGATAGAAAACTTTGAAGGAGAAGAGGAAAGAATTGTTTGAAGATGCAGCCATCCCTTCATCTTCTGATTTGGTGTTGTAAAAGAACGGAATAGAATGAAAACAAAGCATTTTTTCTACTTATCAGACATGCTTTTGAACGCACAGTCGTGTGTACACATTGAAAGTAAATAATTTGAAATTGCTATTTTCGATTAGTTGAGTGTTTGTTCTTTCCCTTGACACCTAACACAAGGCTGTCAGTTGTCGTCTAGCAAAAGTAAAAATAAATTAAAAAGTGGCCAAATATGTGCGTCAGCAGGGAATGAGCGCTATGCGCGAGCATGCGGCGGCAGGGAATCATGCTGTGAGAGCTGGATAGTATTAAGATAATTTCACCATTTCTTAGATATTTTCACCATCAAGAAATACAGTAGGAACAGTATGTCACAAAAAATGTATGGAAAAGAAATGTGTAAAGAGTATTTTTTGGTTGTCAAAACTATTTTTCTTCAGCATCGTTTTATTCAAGGACACATGAAATAAGAGCACAGACAGACAATTTTCCCTGTTTCTGGTAAACTATAATATTGTAAGGATAGTTATTACAAAGATTTGTGAGATGAATAAAGCCACTCTCCTGTCCTTTTCTCTCTAGTACTCTCCATTCCTCTCCTGTTTTCTTCAGTTTCAGTTTGTTGCTTACTGGTATTGGTAAGGATCAGAATTTTGTTGACCTTAAGATATGTTTTGTAAGGAGGAATGCGTAATATTTCCAGGTTTTTGTTAGAAGTGAATGTTTTGAGTTTGAAATTTGCATTAATTCGTATGCAGGAAAATGCATAAAAGATCCAAAATAAAGGTGGTAGGAATTTCAGAACAGGTGCTTTATTTAGCTGAGGAGATCTGCTGAGCAATATCTGCTGCTCTGCTCTTGTAATGAATTGTCGCATTTTCTTGTGGAGTTAGTCTGAGCAGCCAGTGTAAATCAGGATGAAGAGACATTCAAGAATTCATTTGGTAAAGATTTATGAGGGAAAGGAAAGCAGTAATATGGTTTATGATGGTGACCACAAGAAGTTAAGGCGGTTTGGAAATATTGGTACAGACCCGGAGTTGTCTTGTGGTTCCTGGCAGTGATTATAATTGCTCATCTACCACAGGGTACATGGTGATGTCCAGCTTTCTGTTGGATATGGATAGAATGCCGAGAGTCTGATTCTGCTTTCATAATAGGTTTACTCTTTCAAAGTCATTGTCAGGGTATTTTTGCTTGTTTTTTTACTAGACGAAAAAAAGATACGAGGTGGATGTTGAAGAATTGTTGCTTCCATACATTGCTGTTCCCTGTGACAATGTTGATGTTTGCAACAAGCTTTACTTTTTTTTTTTTTTTCAATTTTTTTTTTTTTAAACGGATGAAACTGTTAAGATGTTATTGAGTAAAATGTCTTTTTGTGTGTGTGAGAAATAATTTTATGCTTTGCCATGGTTTGTGTGTGTATGCATGTTTTATAGGCAGGTAGACTTTTGGAAGGTGTCTTTTGTTGCTTTTTAAAGACTTGGTTTCAAATGGGCATTTATGATAAGTGTATAGGACCAATGTTATTTTTTTTATTCATTATCTGTGATTGTGCCTTTTAATCAAAATTTTGGAAGGTGTCTTTAGTTGCTTTTTTAAAGACTTGGTTTCAAATGGGCATTTATGGTAAGTGTATAGGACCAATAATATATTCTTTGTTGTTCTTCATAATCTGTGATTGTGCCTCTTTTAACGAGTACATTTGAATGCAACAGGATTCCCGATGCCATCGGCAAGGATATTGAAAAAGCCACCCAAGGGATCTACCCCCTTCATGATGTCTATGTCCGCAAGGTCAAGGTGTTGAAGAAAACCAAGTTTGATGGTATGGACTTTGTATGATATATTAATTGTATGTTTTTTTTTTTTAGCTATGCTCGGTGTGATATCAGTTGGACGTTTATTAGCCACACTCATTTCACCAGCCTCTCAAACTCTCTTCACCCTCCTGGAGCTGAAACTGGAATGCATTCATTTTGATGATATACAGCAAGAAAACTGTGCATTTATTTGTAAGTGAAGATGTGGAGAGACTTGCCAGCTCTCTCCATGTTTGGTGGAGTTTGTTCTATTCAGTAGCTTTCCATTCTGCTTACCTTTCACTTGTGCTGGTGAGGAGAGGAGGTGCATGATTTTTTTTTTTTTTTTAAGTTAGCATGGCTTGTTGCTGTTAATATAACTTGGTCAACATTTGAGAGCCCAGACCAGAATGTATGTATGCTTTAATAGAAGCAACCATGGTGGGAGAACCCCTGTAACAAGGCTTTAAAGAGGGTGTGTGTGTGTGGGGGGGGGGGGGTGGTGTTAGAAACACATGTGCTTGTTTGATTTAAAAATATGTTGACTCTTGGGAAGGAGTTTTGAAGTTCATCATTAATGCATGATGGTGGTCACATAGAATTTATTTGTTAACACTTTGTTGATGGTCAGGCTGTTTATTTCATTCCAGTTTCTAGTTGAAAGTAAATTCTTGCATTAAGAATTTCATAATTGAGTTGGCTCTTTTCAGTCCATCAAACAGAATACTGTGGTGAAGTGTCTCTCTCTCTAGGTCTCTATCTGTGTTTGCTGATTTCCTGTGTGGTTATATGTTCACAGTGGGCAAATTGATGGAACTTCATGGTGATGGAGGCAGCACCACCACTACCAGCAAAGGTGGATTCTCCGAGACGGGAGAGAAGCTGGACCGCCCAGAAGGTTACGAACCTCCAGTCATGAAAGCTGTTTAATGGTGTCCAGACAAACAAAAAAAAAAAAAAAAAGGAAGACAATTTCATACTGTGCTGCAGTGGTGGTGAATAAAAGTATGAAGTGAATTGGAAAGTTTTTCCTGCATTGTGAATAATTGCCAAGAGTTAATATGTGTGTGGTGTCACGGCACATTATGAGTGCCTTACTTGTCTAACCAGCATGCCTCATTTGGTCATGCATGAAGAGTGCCATTGTTGGCAGAGCAGTTGTCGAAGGTCGAGTTGAAAGAACCTGCCTGTCTAGCATAAGATGCTATCATCCAATAAGCAGCATGTAAAACACCTGTCTGTTGTAGGTGCTCAGCAATGTGTTGATCCAGAAAATACACAAAAATCCAGTTAATTAATCTTGCATAGAATATTTATTTCTTTGAATGATGTAGGAACTCTGTAAATAAATGCCTGCACACACAAAAATAAAAGCATAAAATGTTGCCAGTGTCGCACAACACACTGAAATAAAACTTTCCTTTGCACATAGCTCAAAGTAAGACAAATGTATTACATACAATGTAACAGCAAATTAAAGAAGAAAAAACAACCTGCATAAAATGTATTTCAGTGGACTGGACATCTTTACACCTTTTAGCTTGTGTAGCAGCTAAACAAGCGAGAACCAAAACTGAACTTGAACTCTACACTGATCTTAAAGCACAAGCACAATCATCAAGTCATCAACTGAAAACCCCAAAGTTGCATCTTCTGATAATGACAATTTTTAAGCAAAAATATCTGCACGTTCTTCGATTCAAACTGAAAAAAGGGTACTTTGTTGATCAAGGAAAATGTGTGTTCAAAATGCTCAGCTACTAAATTCACATGAAAGGATTTTATCATGGAAATTACCAAAACAAATGTTCACAACCGTTGCTAGGGATCACAAAGATTAAAACGTACATTTTTGCACTATGTAGAGCTCAAGCTTGACATCAAACCACTATGTATGTCCTGAATCTTTCATGTGGTTTTCACTTTCGATCCAGTCTAAGAAAACCCACAGAAGCCCAGAATATTTTGCATTCCACATACCTTGGCCTTGGTAGTGTCATGTTTAATAACCACTGTTAGAACTAACATGTCCTATAACAGACCCACATATTTTTTCATCGTGGCTTTTGCAATGGTTTAATTAACCAACCCAAGAGTTCACTGTTCAAACTCATTTGAAGGGGTGACCACTGACCAGTTATCAAATTAAATGTGTTCCTATCATGCTGCAAATAGTGAAAGACCTTCCACCGTAAATTGCCTAGCTGGTGGTAAACAAAAAGTAGTGATGGTTTCATTTCTAAATCTTTAACTGCACTGGATTGCTACTGTTGAAATCATGTAAGAAAAAAGTTTAAAGATAATGAATTGCTAAAAAAACCTACAACTTCAATTCTGTTCCCAGCGAGAGAAACCTGCTCCAGTGCGAAGTTTTCAACCTAATTGTTTATCGACCTGCTTGTATGATTAACTGAATAGAAACCATGAAGTCGCCAACTGCTTTCACAAATACACTTATTACACATAATGATACATTGTCACCAACTGCTTTCACAAATATACTTATTACACATAATGATACATTGTCACCAACTGCTTTCATATGCTTGCTACACTTGATACAATCTTTACACAGTGAATCATGATGCTACCATTAAAGACATCAATAGTTGAAGAAATTACTCTAGTTTATAAGTAACAGCAACTGTGTTCTAGAAGTTTCAGTCAGTCACAGAAATAGTTCCTTCTACATGACTGTTGGAGAACCATATACACTTTTTCAACTGAAGACTTTTCCTCCCCTTAGAATGATTCCAGTTTCTAACGGATAACAATAATTATCTCCAGAACAGTTCAAATGTGTGAAACAGAAATTTAAAAGAAAAGAAAAATCCAAAATACTGTTCCAGATGCAATACTGCAAAACATGCCGATCTAAAGGAGTAGCTGGATGTCCTTTTATACCAAAAATATATGCTGACTGCAACAACACAAATCTAGAACCCATTAACCATACTACAAAGGCTACTTTCCAATCTCCTCAGTCAAGTACAAATCACAGCTTGCATTTTTAATGTTGTAAAAGAAAAAAAAAAAAAGTGAAAAGACTTCTTAATCGATGATCAGTCAAGGAACCACTTGGGTGTGGCTAAAAGTTCACTCAAGACTTTACAAACGGAAGAAACAGGATTACTGGCTGACGATACACACTGATGCTTTATGCAGACTAATGGACAAAACGGGAACCGAACCTGCACCAGTGAGTAATGAACTTATCTGCACCACTGATTAGATACTTCATTATTACATCCCTTTTCTTAAAAATGGTCTTCACACATTAACGATTATCGACATCACGCTCATGGTTTTAATTAATTTAGACATTTTCCTTTCTACATTCCATCCTCCCCCAGTCCACTGGAATTGCACACCCTATTACCCCCCTCCCTCTTCTTTCTCTCTTCTTCACTCCAAAAAGACATGCCAACATCAAGACGAGGTGGCCTGAGAAGTGTCGCCTGTTATTTCTTATCAGCTAAATGGTTTTTTTCGTTCATCTTGAGAAATTTCAGGTTTTGCTAAAACTGATACAACAGAATCCAAAGTGAGAGATCCGTGATAATGAACACAATTCTGTGGAGGTGATTCGATGAACAGATGTGGGTACCTGACGGCCAGATGTGACCAATGCTGCAAAATAAATCTGCTGCACCTTGAAAGTCAAACTGTAATATAATAAAGTGAACTTTAGCTCGAATGAAAGACCTTGACTGACATACAATTTTTATCATCCTTATTAACGTTATTTATGTTTATTTCATTTACATATGTGCAGTTACTGTCTACAACATACTATAAATTGCAATTTCTCGCACTGCTTATTCCTGCCCTCCCTCCATATACACCCACATCAAACTGGTTCTATCATACCTGAGCACCAACTGTCTACAGGAAGCTATAACATCGAATCTTTGAAGGGGCAACCCATCCAAGAAGACTGTTCAATTGCAGTGCTTTTAAGCAGTACCTGCCCTGACAACATATGCAAGACACGGCCTTCTACAGGCCCCCCTTTCCCCTAGTAAGGGCAGTATTTGTTTAGTCAACTTGCCAACAGGAATGAACATATCCTGCTGGAGGGCGCCACCGTGTTCATCCAGTGATGATCCCCATCAATGTCCGAACTCTTGAGTTACACACAAATCCATATGCCTGATGAGGAGTCTTACTGTCCAGAAATGAAAAATCAGGTCAGGTCATGGAAGAGGGCAGAGGACACCGAATTTGAGGCTGTTCTATTCCAAAATCTTTCTGTATGCCAACAGCACTAAAATAAAATTAGCTAATAAATCATTACTGTGGTTTCAGATTTCATTTTTAAATCAAGCAAACGTTTTCCTTCTTTCCATGGAAAATGGCTATAAAAAGTGTCCAGTTTTTGTTTTGGTTTGTTCAAAATTTTGACCAATCCTCCACTACCTAATCTTGTTTCAATTCATAGCTTATTACCTATGACAGCCAAATGTCTATCATTTGGCGTCGTATACTATACCATGTCAGACCATAGCATTCAACGGCAGTCAGTCAGCTCTGTCAGGCCGAATTTTTGTGGCAAATGCAGTCATAAGACAGTCACGTGACGCCCACCCCACTTCCGCCAACGGAAGAAGCCGATGTTTGCTTCCCGTACCGCATTCAACTTCGACCTGTCGCCCAAGCAAGGCAAGTCTTGTGTCCCTCACCGACTGGTTCTCCTCCTCATGGACACGTCGGTAGCTTACTATGTCGACAAAGGGGAGGGGGGGCTCACTCCATCAGCCTCTCACTGCGGACAGAGGCCCTCCGCGTGAGACGCATAGCGGGGACACGCAATTTGGCAGACTCTCTCAGCTGGTCAGGGTCCCTTCTGCACACGAGTGGACCCTGAACAACCTGACACTGACTGCAGTGGGGGAACACTGGTTCAAGCCCATGGATGACCTCGTTGCGACCTTGTTCAACCATTGTCTTCCGATGTATGTCTCTCCTGTCCCCGATCCCAAGCGTATGCAGTCGATGCGCTCTCCCTTCCCTGGGCGGGCCTCATAGCATACACCTTTCCCCCAATCCCCATACTCCACAAGGTGATCAAGAAGGCGAGGCTGAAAGGACCCCAGGCTCATCCTCATAACCCCTTGGTGGCCGACCCAATCCTGGTTTCCAGACCTCAAGTCTCTCACCCATGTTCCCCCCCTCCAGTTAAACCCTCGGTGGGACATGCAGAGGCAGCCCCGCTCAGGCCTCCCTCACTCCAACCCCCAGATGCTTCGCCTACACGCATGGCTTCTATGCCAGCCCAAGTGCGAGCACCGACCCCTACCTCCCTCTCCTACAGATCCCAGTCCGTCCTAGATACCTTTGCAGGGGCAGGGGCCTCGCAAGGACTACGTGACTTGGCCTCTGCCACACAAAGGCCAGCACCGAGTCCCACTACAACTACCGATGGGAGAGAGAGATGGTTGTGTGGTGTGGCTCTGATAACTCGGTCCCCGACATCCACCCCTCAACGTCCAGATAGGCAATTTCCTATCCCACCTTTCTTCCTCTCTTAAGCTCTCTGCTAGCTCCATTCAGGGCTACAGGTCAGCTATCTGCACCCAGACGCCCTCAAAACACCCCTTTCGAACCCATAGCCACCCTCCCCTTTGACCTCCTCTCCTTCAAGACCTCCTTTCTCCTCTCCCTGGCCTCGGCCAGAAGAAGAAGTGACATCCATGCCCTCAGCAGGGACCCACGAGACATTGTCTTCCACAGGGATGGCTCTGTCTCGCTTAAGTTCCTTCCAGAGTTCTTAACAAGGAATCAGGGCTGGCACTACCTCTAGGTGGCTATCCAATCCGGTAAAATCTGCCTATGCCCAGGCATACAACGACCTCCCGGTCCTTTCTCCCTGGGCCCATGAGGTCAGAGCGCTGGCCACTTCCACAGCGTTCCAGCACTCTTCCCCTTGCACCATCTCCTGGAGGCAGCCTACTGGCGTTCAGAAACCCATTCATAAACTTTTATTTAAGGGATATCCGCATGACCAGGGCTGACGGTTCTAAAGGGATCTCCTTTGTGCGGCCAATGCAGCCATATCGGTTAACTCCAAGAACCACTAGGGCGCTCTGCCCTCCTCCTATTCCTTTAAATTCTGCTATGGTCTGACATGGTACAGTATATGATGTCAAAATGGGGAGTTTTTATTATACTCCTTGTTTGGTTAGTATACTTACCATGTCAGACTCTAATGCCCGCCCTACCTTCCCCTCTAGCGCCAAGGTGCTTTGGGTTACCTTGTGCGCAGGCCTTGCTGAATGAGGTACGGGAAACGAACATCGGCTTCTTCCGTTGGGGAAGTGGGGTGGGCGTCACGTGACTGTCCTATGACTGCATATGCCACAAAAATTCAGCCTGACAAAGCTAGCTGACTGCTGTTGAATGCTATGGTCTGACATGGTAAGTATACTAGCCAAACAGGGAGTATAATAGAAACTCCCCATTTCTCAGACTTCACAAAGTATGTTGGAGTTGAAATTAGACCCAGCACAACCACTTATTTCACAGACCCAGCACAAGCACTTATTTCACGCTGCACAAAACCATTTCCTTCCCCTTTAGGGTGTGTGACTACCTACCTTTGGGTCAGTTTATAGAGGTACTTTTATTTACTACCATCTCGTATATTTCAATCCTCCATGCTGATGCTTTGAGGCATAATCATTTCTTTTTTGCTCAAGAACAAAAAAAAAAAAAAAAACTCTCTTTACCTGATAATTATTAAGAATATACTATACGCGTAAGTTAGTCATGAATAGCAAGCCAAATTTAGATTCTATACACACACAAAGACAAATATGGAGTGTATGGCAGAAGGCACAACTATCTATCTACCAAAGCAAACAAACCAAAAAAAACACATATCATAAAAGAACATAATGCTACTTCTGAAGAAATTCTATCATTCAACGACAAAATATGCGATGAATCCACTACTGTTTGATCAACAGGCTTTTTCAAACACAGTCTTTTTCTTCCTCTCTTCTGCAAGTTGGAGATATTATCCCACCCCACACTCAACCGTCTCCTGCACAAATAAATGCTCTGGGTATACATGCAATCCATATTGCTGGCTAAGAAGCCAATGGGTAGTGACAGGATTTATGATGTGCACAAGATGCTACGTCTGCACGTGTACATGAATCCTTAGTTTACAGTATTATGTGAAGGACTTTTTGGAGAGTGAAGTAAGAATCAAAGTTAACTCTGTGGGGAAAAAACCATCCTCAAATGGGAAACTCAGCGGAGACTTGAACCCACGAGCCCAGCATCACCAGGATCATGATTCCCATGTGCGATCAACTAAGCTATTCTAATCAGGTGCAAACACTGAAAGGACTGAACTTTTTCACTCAAGGTAACCCAGATTTTGGGTTTAGCCAAATAATGCTGTTAGGACCACTTAAACCATTTATATCAACGCAAACTTTGACTTGAGGGTAAAGTAGACTCGATTATATGTCTTTTCCAGTGTATCTCTTCCCTTGTCTGTCCGATTCACACTTTACTCTGAACAACTGCAGTTGGGAGAGGGTGGTGGAGGGGGGGTTAACTAGTGGACTAGAGGTTGGATAGTTGTTTTTTGTGTGACACTGTTGACACACTTTTCGACAGCAGCTCGTAGGCAGTTTACATATCAAATGATTCAAAGCAAACACAGTTTTCATCTCTTTGCCACTACCATGTTGTGTTCGATTCACTGACAAACAAAATACAAGTCTTTTCCCTTATGATATTGTGGCCGGTGATTTCCAGATTATATCAACAAGCAAAACATAATCAGCACATGAGATCTCTATTAACAGCAGTAATATGTATTACTCCTTGTAGGAACATGCTTAACACAATGATCCATGGTGAATAAAACAGAAAATGTTCGAGATCAACCAAAGATCACACACAAAAGTGATAGAATTGCAATCAAATCGCCACAATAACTTCCTAACAGCAAAACTGTGCAAAATGACAGTGCTTTTTATGTGTGTGCTTGCTTATTTGTTTCATTACATTCAAGCGAAGCTTTTTTGAGGAAATATAGCTTTTCAAGCAGATTTCCTACAGTGCAAAGGTCAAAGCCAGATGTCCTCATGAAAAATAGTGGTCATGCTATTTGCAATTAACAGATTCTCAGAACATTCAGATAGGGAGCACATAGTTACAAATTAAAGGTTGTCAGTGAATAGATCTTATCTTTTTTTTCTTTAAAGCAGTGTTATTTAAAGTTAGCACGATGGGCAGTCTTCCATACGCTTTACAACAAAGCGGGATCAGTTACATACACATTTTTTTTTTTATGAAAAAGGGTGACTTTAGGCTAGGAAGGATCAGAAAACCACAACCACTGAAGCAAGCAATTTTTTTTCTTCTTTCAAGCATGTACTACCTTTTTTTTTATCTTAATTATTAAAACAACAAAAAACCTCATCACACATATTATCCGATAGTGATCCATGGACACTGTGGGCACACAACCAGCTAAATGCCTTGACCACCAGTTAAAGAGGTCTCATGGAAGAGAGAGAGAAATTTCTGTCTTTTGCTCAAATCCTGAACCCTCACTTCTAAGGCATGTGCAGTCAACCACAGGATGAAATGATGTGGTGACTGGTGTACATTCATTTTTCAAGGCCTAGGTAATCTCTTCTGCAGCACAAGCGCATAAATCAAATGAAATGAAACAGAATTAAGCAGACAGATGAGCAGTGGGGATGAGGGAAACTTCATTTGTGTAATGAACAAAAAGTTAAAAGAGTATCACTGGTTAGTTTGCTACACACACACACACACATTGTTGGTAAACTGTACAACTGGCTAATTGGAACAGGAGTGAAAACACTTCCAAATCACAGTGGACCACTGTCTGAATATCAGAGGAAATGGGGGGACAGCTATCTGTCTATGAGGCTGAAATGTAGCCATATGGGCAAGGATTCCTGTGAGGAGGCCCAGGTCACTCATTACAAATGGCTTCCCTGCCAGTTCTGAGCAAGACACTCCTTTTTCCTCATTCTCTTTGACTCAGCCTGTTTTTAACTTTGTCTTCCTCCATTATTGTCTACTATTTTTCTGCCTTTATGAACCATTATCCTGTCTTTGTTTGGGAAACCTGCACTTGTTCTTGCTGGTCAAAATTGAAGACATGCCAGATTTTTTTGTTGTTGTAACCTGCCTACTGGGTAAGGAAAATTTTGTTCACACTGTCCATAGTGGATTTGGTACATTGAAATGTTTTTCATTGCCTTTTTAAAAAATTTTTACAAGAAAATTCAAGAGTAATAAGCAGAATGGCTAGTACTCTCAACATCACCTAATCTTCTCAGCTTTTAAGAATGATAATAAAGTAGCTACCATGTCATCAATTGTATATACCTAGTGCCTTTATTGCTTGTAACGTTTTTCTTCTTTTTCTCTTGTTGTCGTTTGATGATGCGATCCTTTTTATATTTCTCCTGATGTGACCCTCTTTTCCTCTAATGTTGACCGCACTGAAAAGATCCCATACTTAACTCCATACTTGACCATCCACTGCTGCAATGTGGCTATCAAGGCACTTTACCACTCCTATTAGCCTGCAATATTCATTTCACCAACAGTGCTGTATGAGGCTGGGCTTGTGATTTTTAATCATCATGCTGTCAGAAAAGTCCCTTACTTTTCTGCTCAAAGCTGTATCATTTCATCATACTTCAAAACTTGGAAAAGAGTCCAGGATTTTAAGCTAATATACTGCACTGTTTCATGTTGACTCTTGTCATGAGGTCGCTTCATCTTGTTCCCTCGCAAAAAGTCAGGTAACATCTATGACTCTGTGTTTGACCGTATAGAATCAATCCACAGCTAACACAGACCTGTCTTTTCCAGAAGAATTCGCCAAACAGAATTCACTTAAAAGGTATAAATTCTTTGCTATCAGTATAGTGCTTCAGTGATGTTTCAGCTCTCTTCAGTGGCACAAACAAGAGGGATGGAGAGGGTCTTTCAAGACAGAGGGATGGAGAGGGTCTTTCAAGACAAACATGCTTCCATAGAAAATAAATTTCATTTGAAAATAAGAACCTTATACAGGCATTTCCAATCATGCAATCCCGTACTGTTTTTTTTTTTTTTTTTTTTTTTTTTTTTACCATTCCTTTGTGTGCTCTTCAGCGCACCACAAATCTTGTCAAACCCAAACAAATCACATACAAGCACTACACACCTTCATTTGTTTTGGTGAAAAACTACACTTCTCATTTCAAACTAGTTTCCCTACTAGGTCTTAAGATGGTAATTTTAAAGCTGGCAATGAACATTGTTAATGGTGTGTGAAAAAATACAGGGCAAGTATGTTCTGTGTAACACGCGTTACAATTACCAACAATCTCTCTTGTCTTACAGTCTATATGTACTCTCATTGTCATTTATCATTAAAAGAAAAGAAAGCAAAAAACAAACAAGAACTATATCTGTGGGTTTTAAGATATTATCAGAGAGATTTTATTCAATGAAAGCCTGCCCTTTTAATTCATCAAAGTCTCTAAATCAAATGAATGCCTCCCTAATATCTTTTCACCCTTTTCTTTGACCTTACAATAAAGGCTGACATTTCTTAACCAAGGGCAAAAAAAAAAAAAAAATCAATTTGAGGACAAGACTGCTAAGGGACTGAAAACTGGTACAAGTGCAATATGAATGTGTCTGTTGAGTAAAAGCACTGCTAAATATCAAACCATTTGACAATTTTACTGATAACCATCTTTGAAAGTTTTCATAAGCTGTCAAGTTTGATCTGTTCAGAAACTTGTCTGATAACAGAATCCAAAACAAAACACTGATCAGTTGGTCTTCTACTTCATGATTGAAAAGTTTTCAGTGAAAAGAAAAAAAAAAAAAATCAGGGAGAGGTGAAGTGGTAATGGAATCCATGGAATGCTGATGGTCCTGCAAGTATGGTAGCAGACGACACTGATGTCTCAAAATCGTTTAAACTTCACTGCAAAAACAGGTACTTACCATTTTGTCTACCCAAAGGTGTTCAAATGTTGTGCTCTAATACTACTACTAATAATAATGAATACTTATATAGCGCCAATTCTCGGCTAGAGACCCCAGCTCTAAGCGCTTTACAATCCACACTCATTTACACAATGGACTGCCTACCTGGGTAGTGCCGACTAAAGAGCTGCCAGCTGGTGTTTCATTCAGTCATTTCCCATGTCATTCAAGTCTGTATTGTTCAACATCGTTCACACTCAATTTCCATACCTTCTTGTTTCTTTCCATTTCTCATGCTGTGCTTTAGGTTGACAAAAATTGTGGTTTAACTGAAACGTGGAATAAGTCACCTGATGCTCAGATTTGGAAACAGACAGCATCATTGTGAAAGCAAGTTCTAAAAACTTTCTTCGTGGTGGGAAGAGGGTAAAGACATGAAAGGAGCGGGAGCATGCTCTCTGGAACCCCTAAGAATTTCAGGGTTTTCTGCTTTTCCTAAGTGACAGCCCTGGTTGATGGAACCTTTGAACTAAGCCTTAAGCTTGGAAGAAAAATCAAATGTTAAAATATTCATGAAGACTTCAGTTTCATTTTCTTCTCTACAACTATATGCCATAGGCGAGTTTGAGTCAACATTGCCTGTGTTGGCAAGCGTATGTGAACTGTTGTAAGCCAGCTGTGGTTGCACCTTCTGGAGGGGACATTCATATTTGCTCCCTAAGCAGTTACTGATGTCAGAGGCAGCTAATCAGGTGTTCTGTGTATGTTAAATCAGAACAGCCACCACTGAACACCACCGAAGTGACTCAGCAGCAGTGCAGTGTCTCCTCTAGTGGGCTGGCTCCTGATGACTTGACGGATTGCTGGTGCTGCGGCCCAGGGCAGGACAAACCAGGTAGATGTGTGGGGTGGCTTGAAGGTAAGGCCACTGAAGTGACACAGAAGATGACACAGCAAAACAAAACTAACAAGTCAAAATGTAACGCGAGAGATCAATGTAGTTATTTTTCTTCTGAGCTTAAGCAGATCTGTGCACCCGGACCTTGCTATTCAGCATACATCTCATCCGAGGTTACCGTGGGGTGGTTTGAAAGCTATTTTGCTCTGAACAGTGTCTGCACAGAAAAATACCTTCATATAAAAGCTGAAGGCTTCTCATCTGTTGATTTGCATCTGAGCATAATTAGAATAACTGCTAGAATACGGCCATGTTGAAAGTAGACTGCATTTAGAGTGATCATGTAACAACCTCTATACAATTGCTTTGACAAAAATTTCAAGGATTTTACCAGGACATTTTAACCCTCCATTTTGTTTTACAACAGTATTCAATGTGTTTCACTGGAATTTAAATGGCATTTCCCAAAACTGATGTCTTGTTCTGGATATTTTGCTTTTCTCCTATTTTTGCAGAAGAAAAAAAAAAAAATCACCAGATTTCAAGCATTGTTAAGAACCCTTCATCGTTTTCTAATTTTCATGGACCTTAAGGCCTTGGATTGGAGGTTTCAAATCTCACAGACTTTCAAAGACCATGAAGGACATTATGAACTATGTATATACTAAGAAGCAAACTAAGTAGTCAAGTGTATTTTCTGGTAAAATACGAAACAAACCACAACACATGCGCATGGGTGCACATGTATGCTTCTCATAGTTAGCAAAGCAATAATCAGAAAGCTGAATCTCAAAAACTTTAAAAAATCAGTCTTCATCTAAATATTTCTATAAAAAAAACTGGACATTTCCAGCTTAAGTCTGAAATTTTTTTATTTCCTGACACCATTGAATCCAAACAATAACACCTTTTTCTCATCCAAAAATGCTGAAAAGGCCCCCTTCCCCCTTCCCCATCCTCTAAAAATTCTTTCACAATATTAAAAAAAAAAAACCCCAAAAACACTAACCAATCTAATGACCAATATAATAAATTAGACCAATATAATAAATGACGCCTTCCTTGTACAGCAGAAAAGCAGGCACATGCGGTGCTGTTCCATCCACCTCTTCCTGCAGAGAAACTACGCCGGTCACACCAACGCCATACACAAGGCGGGCGCTCACTAGCTGCTTTGTGAGAGGAAGGCAGAAGAGAGGTCGCGGTGTCTGTAACACAGTCTCCTGCATAGGACCAACGAGGTTAGAGACTTCTTCGCTTCCTCCTTCCATATCAATCACGGACAGAACAGGGGAATGAACAAAGTGGTGGGAGGATGATTTGATTTAGGAAACAAAAACAATGATAAATTCACACACAAACCTTGATATATAAATGATTCTCTCTCTCTCTCTCTCTGTCTCTCTCATCATCCAAATGACAACACTTCAAAGCCCAAGATACATTTTGTTCCATTACTCAGACAATAAAAAGCAAAAACAGCTCACCAGTGGAAAACGTTTGCGTCCGTGTCCAGACAACAAATTCCATTCCAGGAAACATACCCACTCTTTTCCATCGCAAGGACCAAACTACTAACAGTAGCACACAGCAATAAAAATCTCTGTGTAACATAAAAATCAAACGGCTGCTGCTGAAGAAATGAAGTCCAGAAATAAACACAGAGAGATCAGTGGACAGGTTTAACCCATGTAGAGAGCAAAAGTAGCTTACCATCTGTTAACATGAAAGCATTCTTGCTCACAAAAAAATGGCAACACAATTTGCAGCAAAAATACAACAGCTCCATATTCAAACATTACCAAATAAAATGTTTCCAAACACACACACACACACACACACACACACACACATTTGTATGTGCTGTTGTTATCCTGATTTTGTTTCTTTTCAAAAAAGACGACAACAATTTCCACTACTGCGAATGACATGTCTCTGTCAATATGAGTCTAAGGGAGCAATATGTCTATCAATATAAACATATGAGAGGTGGTGGGAGGGAGGGATGGAAAAATATGCAAATAATCAAAGAGGGGAGGATTGATGCTATGTCCACTGTCTTTCACAGTTTTCTTGTTTGTTTATTTGCAGCGTTCCCAGCAGAATTTCACAGTGTGGGTCAAATCCTAAAAGCTAAGGGTCAAACACATAATAATGTGTTACTGTGTTCACCCTAAGACAGTCTAGTGTTCCAGGTATGCTCAAATGTGTAATGGAATATCAGCTGAATAAAACCATTCCAGTGGCCTGGCCTGCTCTGGTGCATGCAGTAGTATCTCTGTCCTTTTCTCATGGTACAGTGCAACCAACCACTTCATCTTCTAAACATCTTTTCTCCCATCCAAATAAGTTGTCTCTTTCATCTGCTTGAGCGAATTCAAGTATTTCAAAACAGAAGTGCATGTACCATAGATGCTGTGTAGCTCTATCTATCACATAAACATGAGAAGTATCAAAATCGTGAAATCAGAAAATACGCAACACACACACACACAGAGGATTCTACCTAAACCAAACAAAAATAAAACAAACAATAACAATAAGCAGGGCTGCCAACAATTCCATAATATGTCTATATGCCTCTAGAAACAACTGAAAAAGGGTTTGTCCCAAAGAATCTGTTTTTTCTGTTTAATGTGTCCCCCCCCCCCCCCCCCCCCCCAAAAAAAGAATCTTAAGTTGAACACGAAAACACTTGCACTGATTTGGTAGCCAAGACTCCTGTAATCATCAGAACAATATGAATCAACAAATCATGCATGTGTGTACACTGCAAATTGTATTTTGGGGAGAAGCAAAATGGTGTCAAAGTTGAAACAATGGCAAAGTGTGCCATTCGAATCACAGGCATGGCATGCCATTCATACCACAATGTCGACAATGAATCAGCACAGTTACAACCAGCTGCAAGATTTGAGGAGTGCATATCACTGGTCTCTTCAAGACATCTAAACTCACTACAAGACCTTTGTGAGCTGTACGTAGCGCACATAAAGGCAAGCTTTCACACATTGTTTGTTGCAGTTGTGGTATCTGACATTGCATCATGTGTCCCCAGACATCGGTCTTTGTCTCTGGTTTTTTAAACGTGTGCCCATGGAAGTTGCAGTGGAGGATAACAAGCCCTGAATAAGTAAATATGACCAGGCAATAACAAGTAAACAGTTGAAAAATGTAAAAGATAAGTAACGGAATAAAAGAAATGATAGAATAAAATCAAAATGAAAGGAAATAATAAATGCAACCAACCCTGGCCCTTACAGCTACACACAGAGCAACAAGCCTTCTTCATCACTCAGAACTGGTAAACACATACATGCCCAGTTCAAAAGAGTTGGCTGCCTGGAGGAAAATTCTCCCAGGTAAGACAGTCGCCTAAACCATTTTTCTTGTCTTTGTTGCAACATCTTATATTTCAATTTTGTACATCTGCTCAGTGTCCTGACAATACAATTGTAATGTACTGAATGATAAGTGTGTATCAATGGTCTCTTCAAGGCATCTGAACTCACCACAAGAACTTTGCAGAGTTATACAGAGCTTGGGATCCTGTATGGCAGGAGAGCATCTGAACTTCAGCAGAGCATATGAACATTAGCATTACTGAAGCCTGGTTTTATCTAAAACAAAAATCGGCAAACGTTTTCGTTTGAAAACAAAATGACAAGCCTATTAGAACAGACATTACAAGAAGCTACATATTACTTATTTCACGGCAATCACTTAATGTTAGCATTATTTTCCATTTATCCACAGTGGAATCAGACCTACAGACCAATGGACATGTTTCATTAAAGCAATTCTTCAAATAGAATTCAATTTTTCCATCAATCGCATTTGTGTACTTTTCATCCAATCCAGCAATGACACAATTGTTTGTGTAGCAAGGACGCTGACAGAAACGACTGTTGAAACAAATGAAAGTGGATTATAAATGCAGAACATTCATTTCACAAATCTGTAAGAACCAATCGGCATGGACTATCTCAGCAGCAATACAGGTTTTCATCTATCAAATTTTGTTGATTATTCTTGTAAAGTTTAAAACTGATCCAACTGACCTGGCATATTTAAAATATCTGTCCATCATCATGATACACATTTTTATAAACAATGCATCAAACTGAAACTTGTGGGTAAAGGAACTGCAGCTGTGTCATCGGAAACACCGACTTGTTTGTGATATTTCAAATTATTTCATTCCATCATCTTATGTGGTACCTCTCAATCTGAGTGGTATGGTAAAAGAAACATTGAACAGTTAAAAAAAATTTTGAGACTGGGGAAATGAATAAGCTAGCTGTTTATTCTTGTATTCTGTATAACTGTGATAGTTGTAACATCTGCCAAAATAGCACTATCGTCTTCTTTCTTTCTTTTTCTTCTGTTTATTTCCAAATCCTCAAAATCGATCATGATAACTATATACCTAGAAATGCAACACTGATAAAGGAAAATCATTTTACTGCCTAATGTGAATGCTGATGTATTTTACATAAGAATAAAACCTGGGTCTTCCATCAAAATTGTCATGGTATAAAATGCTGATATTTGACAAGGTTTGGGGTTACAGAACTATATCAATTATTTGAAAGTGGGGGTAAATAACCATATTACATTGATATAGTTTGTCTGTTTACATTGTTCAGAAAGATGAACCAAATGGTAGTATGAGTACCATATCATTCTGGTGATTAGCCAGAAACAACAAGAGAACAGGCAAAAACAAAGGAATATGAAAAAAATGAAGTTGGTTAGATACTCTCTATGGTTTGACTTTAAAGCATTACACTGCATAACATCTACACATTTGTCAAAATGTAATGAACCCGGGTGGGAAATGGAGCAAATTCCATTTTACTGTCGAAAATACAGTCTTTATACGTAGGAAAAATATAACAGGAAACAGTTGTTTACATTCTTTCTATTTTTCCTGAATTATTAAAAAAAAAATACTGTTTTTGCACCTTAACCAGTATGGAAGAGCACACTGTATCAATTTGTAACAGTGCTTTGCTGTAACATTAATAACATTTTGTTCTCAAAAATATGAATACTCAGTTGCTTATAAATGATAGCCTCTTCATTTATAATAGCCATCTACATTTATTTTTTCGTCTGTCAAAAAAGAAAACATTCATCAACTACAGAAGGAGATAATTAACAGACTTTTACTATCCAGTGTAGTGTTACTGTACAGAATTTTTCAAAATTCTCAACGTGGGCAAAATAGCATTGTTCAAAACTTTCCAGCACTTCTCAGGTGATATCAAACAGTCCTCTCACACACATGACTGATATTCACAGGCATACAATATTTAGTCGCACATGTGCACAGACCTATGCATACAAACTTGATACACATTACACAACTGACCATCACACGGACCTTTGGCCGAAATTTATACACCAGACATATTTGACCACATAAATCTGTTACACATTTTGCTTTACCACTTTGGGTACAGATAAAAGAAAGAATCAATCTGCAGTCCAATAGGCATCTTGTGCCATAGGTTTTCAATATTAAAAAAAAAAAAAAAAAAGTAAAGAACCATTTCACTAACATGACGACACTACTGTGATCTTCCCCGTAAATCACACCATTGTCTCATCACATCATTTGCCCCATCAGCAGTGACCATCTACAGAAGCCCTCATCCCCCTCCTGTAACTCAGAAGCAAGTGCTGTAGAAAGGACCCATGGCTAAGACTACTACTACAGGAAAGGGGCAGTTAACTACTAACATAACCTCATCATCACAGTTGAGCACAGAGTGCTCCAAAGCCAGTGCAGCCAGCTCCTTAAGAAACTCCTCCAGGATCAGGGCGCGCAGTACACAGCGTTCCAGGTCTTGATGTCGGGGCCCTGCTGAGTGTCTGGCGGGCCTGTGTTGTTGACAAAACGGTAGCCCACTCCTCCCGACACTGCCACTCTCTGGAGCTGCTGGCCCTGCCTTGCCCTGACCTGCCTGACCCTGACGCTGCTTCGGGGTGCGGCGGAACAGGAGATCAGTCAGAGACACTTTCTTCTTTTCTGCACATGGAAACAGAACAGAACATGAGTGCCCGCACTCTAGATCTTCACTAATGCATGCACACATTCAAGCACAAACATGATTTTAAGCAGAATACATAAAAACATACATACATACCATAACCTGATCATTAAAAATTAATAATGATCATGTCATGCACTTCTGTTTTGGATTGCAATTGCTCGACAGAATTCACTGTATAATCCAAGATCAGTCAGGACACGACAGTGCTCTCCATGCCTTTCATTACTTATTCCAGATCAATCAGGACTATCCAATAGTCTGTATCTTTCATAATATAGTCAAGCATCAAGGACCAGACTGTACTCAATGGACCGTTCATTATATAATTCGGTATTAATCAGGACAGGAATGTATTCTAGGTACCTTTCACTATATATTCTGGCATTAGTTGGGACAGGAATGTATTCTAGGTACCTTTCATAATACATTCTGGAATCAGTCAAGACAAGAATGTATTCTATGTACTGTTCATTATATATTCCAGCATCAATCAGGACAGGACTGTAGTCTATGTACGATATTCCAGCACCAATCAGGACAGGACTGTACTCTATGTACCTTTCATTATATATTCCAGCATCAATCAGGACAGGAATGTACTCTATGTACCTTTCATTATATATTCCAGCACCAATCAGGACAGGACTGCAGTCTATGTACCTTTCATGATATATTCCAGCACCAATCAGGACAGGAAGGCAGTCTATGTACCTTTCATTATATATTCCAGCATCAATCAGGACAGGACTGTAGTCTACATACCTTTCATTAATCAAGACAGGACTGTACTCTATGTACCTTTCATTATATATTCCAGCATCAATCAGGACTGGACTGTACTCTATGTACGATATTCCAGCATCAATCAGGACTGGACTGTACTCTATGTACGATATTCCAGCACCAATCGGGACAGGACTGTACTCTATGTACATATTCCAGCACCAATCAGGACAGGACTGTACTCTATGTACGATATTCCAACACCAATCGGGACAGGACTGTACTCTATGTACGATATTCCAGCACCAATCGGGACAGGACTGTAGTCTAGGTACCTTTCATTATATATTCCAGCACCAATCAGGACAGGACTGTAGTCTAGGTACAATATTCCAGCACCAATCAGGACAGGACTGTAGTCTAGGTACAATATTCCAGCACCAATCAGGACAGGACTGTAGTCTAGGTACAATATTCCAGCACCAATCAGGACAGGACTGTAGTCTAGGTACAATATTCCAGCACCAATCAGGACAGGACTGTACTCTAGGTACAATATTCCAGCACCAATCAGGACAGGACTGTATTCTATGTACAATATTCCAGCATCAATCAGGACAGGAATGTATTCTATGTACGATATTCCAGCATCAATCAGGACAGGACTGTACTCTATGTACCTTTCATTATATATTCCAGCACCAATCAGGACAGGATTGTACTCTATGTACCTTTCATTATATATTCCAGCATCAATCAGGACAGGAATGTATTCTATGTACCTTTCATTATATATTCCAGCACAATCAGGACAGGACTGTACTCTATGTACGATATTCCAGCATCAATCAGGACAGGACTGTACTCTAGGTACAATATTCCAGCACCAATCAGGACAGGACTGTATTCTATGTACCTTTCATTATATTCAGCATCAATCAGGACAGGACTGTACTCTATGTACGATATTCCAGCATCAATCAGGACAGGAATGTATTCTATGTACCTTTCATTATATATTCCAGCATCAATCAGGACAGGAATGTATTCTATGTACCTTTCATTATATATTCCACCATCAATCAGGACAAGAATGTATTCGATGTACCTTTCATTATATATTCCAGCACCAATCAGGACAGGACTGTATTCTATGTACCTTTCATTATATATTCCAGCACCAATCAGGACAGGACTGTATTCTATGTACCTTTCATTATATATTCCAGCACCAATCAGGACAGGACTGTACTCTATGTACCTTTCATTATATATTCCAGCATCAATCAGGACAGGAATGAATTCTAGGTACCTTTCATTATATATTCCAGCATCAATCAGGACAGGACTGTACTAGGTACCTTTCATTCTGTATTCAATCATATATCGGGATGTGACAAACATCTGAATCTGTGTACCTTTCCTTAATATTTCAGCATCAGTCAGCACAGGACTGTGCTTTGAGTACCATCATAACATTTCCTGGCATCAATCAAGTACAGACATATAAACTACTGGGAAGGAAATTTGCACACAACCATTAAAGACACGTCAGCTATGTGACTCTGACTAGACTGTCTGGTCTTGGTTTTCTAATTTAAGCCCACCATACATGCAATGGATATGTGACAGTAAAGGGGGAGAAAAAATCCATCCATGATGAAAACAGCATGAAAACTGAATGTAAACCCTAATGATTATCACCACCTTCTGCACACTGATAGTTGTGTCCCATCACCAAATACTGTGCTGAAATGCATTCAAGCAGTTTTTCCCTTCACATTCCATGTTTTGTACATAGTCCTCCACCTTTAATTAGAAGTTGATACTGACCACACAACCAACCATGCTCAGTTCAATGATAATCTGTCCAACCATATCTAGTTTACATGTGAATGTGTATGCATGCACACGCGTGCGCACATGCACACATATCTCACACTGATCCAGTGTCTTACCAGCAAGCAGGATAGTTATCCCAGTTTTAACTGAATCTGAATCAACATTGAACACTTTTCTTAACCTTTTATAAAGGCCAGGGATGTATGGTTCTCTCAATCAAAACTGCAGGATTTCTCCAAAACATTTCCAGGAAAAAACATCATTTTTCAGGAATTATAAAATCTATATACGCTGCAGAAACACAAAGTTCAATTAAACATGCTCTGATTGACATAGGTAACAAGTCAATTACAGTAAATTCAATAAGAAGTTTCTCGATTAACCCCTAATACTAATACATACCAGCCTCTGTCACAACTGGAGTCTTCTCCTGCATTTCTTTCAACACATTCTCTTCACTTTTACTGCTTTTCCTCTGACATCGCGACCTCTAAATCTTTCCATCAGGAACAGATGATGTAAAAATCAGGAACAAATTGAAATTTTTTCATGAATTTTGAGGAACACATTATATTCTCATATATGTGAAGCCGAGCAGATTTACATATAGGCATGTTCTCACACTCACATGACCATGGCCACCGTGACGAAAGGATAATCACAGAAAGCGCGCTTGCCATTTATCCTGAAGTTTCTGTCATTGTTGAAAGCATGACTACCGTTCATCATCTAATCAACATGGTCTGGCGTTCCCATCCACCTAGTTTGCTCAATTCTGTCTCCTCTGTAGCCTTTCAGGGACTACTGTGCTCACGCACTATATCTGAGGTACAACTTCCTGTCTTTCATCAGGTTTGTCCCCCTAGGAAAAGATACCACCGTTAGTTGTCAGGGTGAAGGATTTTCCTTGTTTTTTCCCCTAAAAATATGCGATCCGTAACCTGAAAAAATACAGACCCGCCATCAATTTTAACATTCTTTCTTCACAAATACGGCTATTCAAAGATAGAAAGCATCACTGTTCACCTTAACTTTTTAACAGAAAACACACAAGCAAACAATATGGTCAGCCTTCGAATTTTTGAGGATTTTTCGAGTACTCCCTACACAGTCGAATTCCCTCAGATTTTCCAGTTCTTGAAATGAGGATTTCAAACCTTAAAGACTTCCAAGAACGGGTCTCTATGAACAGAAAATGT
The DNA here is from genome assembly GCA_016801955.1 of Conus betulinus. NCBI lineage: Eukaryota > Metazoa > Mollusca > Gastropoda > Neogastropoda > Conidae > Conus > Conus betulinus. The sequence continues at coordinate 354,666 of JADBJO010000949.1, read as the reverse complement.
GGAAAATGAACAGAAACACAGAAGAGAACAACCACCTGAAGGCATATCGCTCATTGTTGCAGCTCTGGGCTTTCCAGCCTGTCCTGGCATGTAGTCAGCAGTGGGAGGCGATAAGGAGGGATGGAGGAGGGAGTCCTCACGCCTCTTCAAGTTCATCCTGGCTTTCTGAATCAAGGCGCTGAAGTTACCTGTCGTCACTGCGTAGCTGTCCACTTTCTGTCGTACAGATGACAGGACCTGCAACAGCAGAGAAGTTTGTGAGCGAGTTGCTGGGTATATCTGATTTGAGTTTTACTGAAGCTTCTGGTTTTAAAGAAAAATGGGAATATCTAAAGTACAGCAGCACTTGTCTAAAAGGTGCTATATACATGCAAATGTATATCATTCTCTAACACACAAAGCATGTCACACCCCTCCCCTATCCTCCAAAAAAAAAGCCATCCAAAACACATGAGGAATGTTACATGCATCTGTGATCTCCCTCCAAACCTCTCTGCTCACAAATATGCAAGCCTCTCTCTAGAACTAAAAGCAAAACATACACTGCTTTTATGCTCTTGCACTCTCCCTCCCTCTTTCTCCTGGTCGCTATGACACTCATTCAGAGCTGTCAAGGCCTCAAAAGCATAATGTGTATCATTCTGACATTTAAAGTGTAGTATTTCCAATTTAAGTGTAGCACTTGTATGCCAAGCAAAAGTCAGCTTCAACAGCACTTTCAGTCAAGCCTTACTTTGCACACAACATGATGGTGTACGAAGATGTTAATCTTGCCAGTTATTGTTGGTTTTGACATGACCTGACAAAAAATCAAATTGGCTGACAATGAAACTAACTAATAAGGAGGCAAAATTATACAGTCTACAGCCATTTTTTATCTGGTTTTTTTCTTCCTCCCCATACTGAAATTGGTAATTTTTATTTTTAGATAATAGGTCTACAACCTAAAGATTTATGCTGACCTAGTGCCATGTTTTGGCAGACCAGCTCATCACAATGTGTAGAGGCATAGCATGGTCAATGACATTCTAGCATGCTATGTCAAAAGCGTAGCACTTGGCAGCTCTGCTCATTCTCAGGTTCATTCATTTACTCACTAACACAGTAAATCAATGAATGACTGTCACTCATTCATACACATACACATGCCCACAATACACACACACACACACACACACACACACACACACATTGTGTGTACACAAACTCGCATCACACAGGCTAGACCACAAAACACACACTCTCTGAGCTCTCTCTTCCTCTCTGTCTCTTCTTCCCTTTCACCAGTCCTCCTTCTCTCTCTCATACACACACACACACACACACACACACACACACACACACACACATACACACACACCCTCTCTCCCATACATATGTACACAAACATGTCACGTACCACACACATATACTTATATGCTCACTCACTCTCACAGTCTCTCCCTCCCTTTCTCTCTCTCCATACACACACACACACACACACACACACACACACACACACACACAAAACCACTCAGCACTCACCTGGACTAGGGACTTGACAGATGGCTGGAACACTAGATTGACGTTAAGAAGAAAGGACCTCAGCAGGGGTTGAGGGAAGGCAGCCATTCGTGACACCAGCCCGGTCAACAGCAAATTGGCGTACAGTGAATTCTGTACCATTCCCTCAAGTCGACTGAACACCGCCGCAAGAAAAATGGGCCTGTTAAGAAACAGCACACTATAAACAAGTGGGAGCACACACATGCACACACGCACGCACGCGCACACACACACACACACACGCACACACGCACACACAAGAAGCACACACACGCGCACACACACATACATGTACGTATGCACGTACACACACACACACACACACACACACACACACACACACACACACACACACACACACACACACATACACACACACAGAGGAGCAAGCAAGCGGGTCTGCATTTTAGAAAATGCAAATGAAACTGTTTCCAAAACTTTGTGCAACTTTCTATCACCTACTGACACACTTCACAACTTTCTGTCCTACTCATGCTATGACAAATCGATCTGTCATGGGTGTTTCCAACCTTACTCCTGAAACTACATTATGAGAGGACATTTGAATTTCAGCTACATTTTTCTCACAGAATGAGGTAAGTTCTCACTTCTGTCCTTGAATATCACATCCTTGAAACAAGGTTCAAATTTCCTCTTTCCACCACTGTTACCAGTTTTGTGCTCCTGCGCTTCACAACAATCACAGGCAGAGATAGAGACAGACAGACAGACAGACAGAGAGAAATGCAGACTATGTTTCATGTGTCTTCATTCAGCACAAAAACACAATATAGAATGACCAAACTTTTAAACCACAGATTAAAGGCTTCCACTATAGCCAGTGAAACCTCAGTTTCACCCAACTAAGATGACTTCAAAATAAAAATGATATTTTTTGTAAAATCCAAGCCAAGTAACAATACTGACATAAAAATGACAAACTAATTTTTTTCACATAAAAGCTATTTAGTTATCATTAGTTGTCACAATAGTATAAATCAGTTATAACTTGAGGCATAGTATGTCACTTAACCTAGACCTAAATGGACTGACATGACTAGTGTTTACATGGCCTCTTCCATTTCTAGTTCAGCCCTGTGCAGCCAATTTTCGCCTTCTGCTTTTGCCCTACAGCAGGCTGGAGCTGGTCTCTTTATTTTTCCATTTTTAAATTGTTTCATTTATTTCCTACTCAAATTCAGCTTTACGAATTGCTACCTCATTCCTTTTCCATTCAAATAATTTCAGTTCTGCATTATACATACACCACAAATACCACTGCAACTGACACTGTGAATAAATGAGCAAGTCCTAATATTGATTGCATGATTAAATTTGAGCAATAAACACTGCTTTGAAGTCTTAAAATTACAGTAGTTTAGAAAAACAAATCCACACATGCAGCATCTTAAATCACTTAGCTAAATAATAACTACATCACACATAGCTGAACTATAACAAGTAATGACACCATACCAAACACAATAACAACATTGAACAAAAAAAAAAAAGTGGTACACTGATACAAATGTACTGATTAAAAAGAGTAGTATATTCTTTACACAAAATGAAAATCACAAAGTACTGGTCAAAACAACAAGAATTACAATGAGTGACACACTGCAACACAGAACACAGTTTCAAAGCACAGATCAGAGCTTGTTTAAAACAATTAGGGGCTGACGTGTGTATGACCCTCCACTACAAAATGGTCTCAGGTCAGCATGATATCATTATTTTCATGCTGCTCTTTCCTTTCCAAAACTGCAATCTGCTTTCCTACTAGACAAAAAAAAGAAAGTGCAAGAGTCGCGTACTGTCTATTAAAAATGATACCCTGTCTCACCAAAACCATTTTGTGAGAACTGTGTGTGTCAAGTTTACATAATACGTCAACTACAGTTTTAACTGGGGTGTTTAAAAAGACCTAATATAATCTGCAGGAATCGCATCTTTCCACAATGACAACATAACTTCAAGAAAAGTGACTGTAGTAAAAATCCACCCAAATCCAATCCTTCAAGTTATTTGTTTTTGGTTTTTTTTTTTTCTTCTTTGTTCCTTATCTGTGACTCTAAAGTTCACAACTGGTGAGTTTTGTTATGTGTATATGACCATTTTTAATCCAACTGTAACTAAAACAGCCATCTTTCCCATGTTTGAGAATGACATCCACAAACCACACATCACTGTGAATCTTTCAGGGAGGCAGGGAAGGGCCTGTCGTCCTTTCCAGCAGCACATGATGACCTACTCTTTTGCAAAGGATGGAACAGGACTAAACGTGTGTACAAGATTGTGTTTTTGTTTTTTTTTTTTGTTTTTTTTTTACACACGTCGTCAGAGACAGAACATCAATGGAAAACCTAACGTGAACAAACTGGATGGGGATGAATGACTGTACTGTGTACAGACGATGACCCTGTAGAAAAAAAAAACTCTAGACAGGATTGAACTCGAAGTCAGGACTCAATGCTTCATTCACCCTCACCCTCCCCTCCACCCTTCCTCCACCCATTTCACATCAACTGACTGTTTTGCTCTGGCACAAACCCACAGAGGCGACTTCTGACTCATTTTATGGAAGAGAGTCACAATTATGATGCAGAAGCCATGAAACTTCAAGAGACACACAATGAAATGCAAAAAAGACAAAGCACAGGCAGGACCCAAGTTAACATCATGAGAGGCCACTACAATACACAGAGAAAATACATGAATGGTTACATTACTAGGTATTACACTAAAAAGACAAAGGTTGGAAGAAAAAAAGGGGATTGGTAAAAAAAAAAAAAATTGATTCCCTTTTAACACTATAACTAGTCTCAATAGTCTCACATGCCTGTTCAAACATCAACACACTGTGAATGCCTGCTGCTATAATCAAACCTGACACACACACAATACACACATGAATGATATGCCTGCTGCTATATATATCATGAATATACACACACACAAAAGCACACACACCCTGGGGACACACACACAAAAACACACAAAAAACACACAACTGTTTTAAACCACTATATATATATATATATATATATTTTTTTTTTTTTTTTTTTAGAAATTCAGTTCTCTCTAGTCTCTTATATGTGTGGATACATGCTGATATACACATCCAATGAAAATCTTTTGATTAAAAAACAAAAGCTGAAAATACTGTATGAGTGAAAATCTAAAAATAGAAGAATATTTTCTGCTTTCCTAAAACACACACACATAACTTCCAATTACACAAGACAAACGAATGTCAATTTTTTTCTTAACTGACAGGTAAGCAATGGGGAACATCACCAGTACCCACCACAACTTGTAACAAATGAAATCCAATAAGCAATTTTCCTACCAACAGTAATTTTATAAAATACTTACCTGTCAAAAAAATGCTCTTATCCTACCTGTTGTGAAACAATGCCTTTACATCAGGAATCCCAACCCATAATATTCTGGGAAAGCAAAGTCATGCTTCCAGTCTCCAGTAAAGACTGCTGAAGTAATCCCACTTGAATCATACATCGCTTCCTTATGTGACTTGACATATCAGTTTCCCTACATCTATCCTGGCTGATAGTGGGGAGATGGGTCAGTGTCCTACTGTCTGTATAGTTAAGAATGTTGTGCAGCTACTTTTAGCAAGAAAGTTCATTTTTCTCATACTTAACTGTCAAAACAAAAGCCTGATTTACTAAAAGGAAGATGGGCCCATGATGAACACACTCACCTTCAAGAGGGATGACATGAGCCCATCCAGACAAGTGTCAAAAGCCCAGCGCCAGTAATACATGTATGGCCCAAAATAAATCCACAGTAAAAACTGCCTACCCTGCCAAACCTGGAGGTGAGTGAGTAGTCCTTCCTCTCTTTCCACAAATAAATAAGACAATTATGAATACGGGCAAGAGCCAAAAAAGAAACAAAAATGTGTACATACTATCAAAATAAGAAAAAGAATGGAGATTTCTAGGACAAAAGCTTCAATAAAGGTGTGATTGTGACGCTTACAGAGCTTTGACAAAATCCTTAGTTACAAAACATTGCGATTCCAGAAGGTGTGTTGCTGACTGAAACAACTATAAACCCAAGCAATGTAACACTGCAAAACGAAATAACAATCAGAAAGTTACTCAACAGCAAAGTGTACAAATCAGAAAGTCACTCAACAGCCAAAGTGTACAACAGCACACAGAGGTATGATCCTCAATAAGCAATGAGAAAATCCTCTATAAAAATAAGTCACTCCGTGAGGGCAAGATGGCAGCTAGGGCAACAGTCCCTCAGCAATGAACAATATGTGACAAAGACGTGATGCAATCAAGGTTTTTTAAACCACTGCAACAAAAAGTCACTTTATGAAGGTGAGGAGCAAATGAGGTGACAAAATCCCTATGTAGCAAACAACATGCAATGAGTGATAAATTTCAGGCAGTCCACAGACCACTGCAATAAAAGGTCACACAAAGAGGGAAAGAGGCTGTTGACCAACAGCAGCCCCTCTGAAATGAACAGCCATCAATGAGAATGCCATTTCTGCCCAACGAGGTTGAGATGCTGAAAAGGCAATTATAATCCCTCTACAAAAATCAGCCACGAGTGAGAATGTGTTGCAGGCAAAGCACCTATATATATCACTGCAATAAGTCTCTTAGTGAGGATGTGATGTATATATATATCTGACAATGACAACTAGACTGTCAAGTTCAGTCACAAGGATATGTCGCAACGACAACCACCTGACACACACATCCCATGGTTGTCAGATCTGTCAGGTCTGTCTGATGAAATTTCCCACAGGTACTATGGGACTTCAGGTCTACCGAATGTATTATGTCAGCGACTATAGTACTCTGCAGACGGCACTACAGGTGAAAAGAGCTTGGATCTCACATGCCCTGGCATCTGCTCTTTAGAAAGCAGGCTCTGACACAGACATAAGTTTGACAGGCAGCAGATAAATCCAAGAGCTTATTGTCTGGTACTTATCATCAGTGTTTCCCTGGCTATGTCTTACTCATAGAAAGGAAACTTGACAGCCCAACTCTAGTCCTTTGAAAGTAAATCCTCAGAACTCTAACTGGACAGTCAACCTGCTCCACCTTTGAACATCTAGGTCTAGTCTGGACACTGTAGAGGCCAGCGGGGCAGGATTTTCATCACAGGCCACTCTTCAGATTTGTGGTTCTTGGCCAGGAATGAAAGGCAAGTGAAGAGAAAGACTGAGCCATCATCATTCCATTTCAGAAACACAGCCATGAGTCTCTAGAGAAGGTATGAACCTTACTGCCCCTCCAGCAGATGTTATAGACAATTGAGAACGTGTCTTGAAGAGCAATAGACAAGAGACTCAAAGTCACCTGTGGCAAGAAACTCCTAGAGTTCCAAAGACACTTGTGGCCAGATACTCCAGCACCAGAGGCAAGCTCCAACTGGGACTGTTTCTGGTCTCATCTCTTAAGAAGTGAGCAACACACTCTATTAGAATGTGACTATGACTGGTATCCATGTGTCTTCCCATGAGACTTTACGTCTTAGAAATGACAACTAGAGATGACAAGTTATATCTGTGGAAATCAGAGAAACACAAGACAGAAACCAGAGATAGTCACAGGCTAAAATGCTCCGAAAGCACCATAGTTAGGCTCAGAAACAAATACTGAACAAAAATCACTCATGTATCAAAAATATTTCAAAAGCAGAGCAGTGAACAACAAAAAGATCAGAAAAGAAAACCACACTCCCATTGCAAAATAACCAAACACATGTAACAATCTAGATCCAGACAGAATGAAACAAACATATCAAATGAAGTGACAAAATGAAAAGGTCACCATTTAGAAAGCTATATAGATCAGATTTAAAACTTCTAAAATGCTCTCAGAGAGCCTTCAGCCTTTTGGGTAGAAAATCCAAAATCTCCCATTCAAAAGCCCCTTCTCTCACAAAATGAGAAAATTCAAGAATGATTGAAGTTTAAAAAAACTGATTGCTGATTTACATGAAAAAATGAAAACAGAACATCTACAACGTTGGCTGGCTGGGTCTCAGCTATTAGAGCGCTCAGTGAGTCAATAAAAAATCTGTCAATACCATTACCAGTGCAGGCAAATAACAGAAAAATCAAACAATTATCAACTTCAAAAAGAAATACTTCAAAAGAATGCTGGCAATCGTTATAATACGCTCTTTGATTCACTCCGAACATCCCATGAATGTGGAGAGAAAAGTGTCAGGTTTGCTGAGGTAGTCCTGTCTTCACAGCCAGATGCCATCAAGATTCACCCCTTTCGCTGCAGGGACCACTGCTTAGACACTCCTATGTGGATATCCATCCAGCCCTGGACATTTGCACAAGACTTCCCAGCCGAAACATCTCTCTTTCCCACCTAAACTTGTAGATGAGAGGGGTCAAAATCACATGGTCAAAAGGGGGAGGTGCTGGGTGTCCTCCAGTGTAGATGGGAGCATCGACGACTCTTTTGTCAAGATTGGCAGACTGTATTATTAGTGTTAGCAGCATTTGTTGTCAACTGAAACATCATAGCAGTGATAGCTCCTCCATATCAAAGAATACCAAACTTCACAAACACTACATGGCTTGAAAAGGAATAACTGGTGTGCAAGTAACAAATCTAGTGATCGTAGAAGTGAGGACACCACCTATTACATGAACAAAAGACATAAGAGCTGGATCTTGTTGACAAGGATATGGCTAATAAAGTAGAAACTGGTGCCATAGATTAAAGCAAGTAGAACTTCAACTTCTAGTAGAAGCCAAAGAGGTTTGATGAGAAACAACCATCTCATAGATTTTTCCTGCATTCTCAACTGACACTCAATTCTGCAACAGCAAGGAGAAAGAGAAAACAAATGTGTGTCTGAAAGGTTTCTTAAGGGATCCATGATTTAAAAAAAAAAAAAAAAGTCGAAACCGAAGAGCTACCAGAAGACATGTTCATTGCCCAGGAAAGGAAGGAATCAACAGCATCAACTCTCATGGGAAATGTACACATGATTCAAGGGCAAATACTCTTAACAGTCTTGTCTGGGACTGGGAACGGTAAACTCCTTGCTCACAGATTTTTGTGATAGGAGAATCAAGATGTAAAGACACCGTTTCTTGCAAGGCTTGAGAAAGGCATTGGTGAGACAAGTAAGTATGAGAAAAATGCATGCACAACTGACTGTTTAAGGCTGTGCACACACACACACACACACACACACACACACACACACACACACACACAAAGTACACACACACACACAAGTATACATGCACAGAAATGTACGTGTATACGTGCGCACACACGACCACATACATTCTCACACACATACATACATACATTCACAGCCATATATTAATTCAAAACCACAGTGACACACACATATGCTGCAATCATCTGAATAAAACACAAAAACCAAAGGAACCTGCATGCACAATAAGAGAGATCGGACATACACACTGACTGTAAAAGATGATTGATTAATCAATACTCCTGAACACAAGAAGGATACTGGAATAACACCATGGGAAGGATGACACCATAAACATATTAACTTGGTTTCATATTTCTGTCACTCAACAGTTTTCCATCCTACAATCCAAACAGCAAAGCAAATCTATTCGGAGACTAACACTTCAGAAGCCATGGGTCATTTTACACGTTAATCAAAAGCCATACACTGCTACAGATTGGCAGAAAATGAAAGAAAAAGGACAGAATATATACTGAAAATCAAGAAGGAAATTCCTTGGGGAGTTCTAGCATCTATTATTCCAGTCTACCTGCACTGATAGAACTATCTTTCCCAGGCACAAGCTGAGCTAAGAACTATTCTTTTTCAACCCAAGTTTTGAAAAGCTGACATGTCAAACCAGCAGACAATCTTTCCATGTAATACTGAGTGATACTTTCTATTTCTTTCGCTACAAACTTTGCCCAGCAACTAGCAGGCGATTATATTTGATTTTCCATCTAGTGCAGTCAAAGTCCAAGTTCCCATGGTTATATTGTACCATTTCAATCATGCATTAGACAATAATAAACATAACACAACTCTCCTAATAACATAACACAACTCTCTTGACTTTTGTGAAACTTTTCTGATGACAGCTGCCCACAGTTCAAGCAATGGACTTTTCTTCTTCTTCCCACGCTCCTAGTATTTAAAGCCACCCACAATACTACTGCTATCCGTAGAGAAAAAAAAACAAAACAAAAAAAAAAATGCCCACACCAGGTTGAAGGTGACACAGTTTGCCCCCCACCCCCCACCCCCAGCAGTTTCAGCAGTTTCTTAACATCTTTAACATCAGATGTTAAAGAAACTGCTGAATGAACTGCTCTTAAGACTGAGCCAGTTGATCAACTGTTTTAAATGTTTGGATTTAATTCTATGTACACACTTTCTACATTCAAGCAGTATACCATTTTTGTAATGGCTTTGTCCCTTCACTAGCCATGCACACACACACACACACACACACCACACACACACACACACACACACACACACACACACACACACACACACACACACACACACACACACAGAGCTGCACCATAAAAATACATGAGGGAAATCCAATGTTTTTAGGTAAAACAGACCAAAAGCTATTTGTTTGGAATTTACCTGTGAAGGAAACGCACAGTAATGAGTAAAGCAGGAAAGTAAATTTGTGAGGACTGTTAACTGTCACACATTATTAAGTTCACAGCAATTTCATACTTGATCAGACAGAAGTAAGCAGCAAAAAAAATCTATTTTTAAAAAAAATAGAAGAAAAGAAAAGAGGGAACCAGCGCAAACAGCAAAGTGAGCAATTAATCTTCACATCTGCCAGATATGTGCTATCTCAGCAGCAAGCCCCTGGAGGCGTTTTTTTTTTTTTTTTTTTTTTTTTTTTTTTGGCTTGGCAAGACGGCGTACAACAACAAAGTGCACCTACAGAAGAAAGGAGAAGCGGCATGGATATGCCACAGGAAGCTTTACACAGCAGCGGCAGCACAGGGACACCAAAGGCACTTTGGGATGGCAGAAAAAAAAAATTCAAAAAGATCTCATCGCTTACCGATGTTGGGCGGGCTGTTAGAATATCGCACAGCAGCAGGCAGCGGGCGCAGTGCTGCAGAAGAAGATGAGGTGAGAGTAAAAACCCAGCACTAGTGGGACTCATGAGACATGCTCGTGAAAGGTCAGTGGGGGTGCTTCCCCACAGGGGTGAGAGTGCTCGACATTTACCTCCCATAGAGATGTCCTTGGCCTGTGTCAGTCCTAAACTGGTGGGCGGAGCAGGGGCTTTCCTGGTTTGAGAGGACGGCGCAGGTTTCGTTGTTGTTGACGTTGCGGCGCTGGGTGGGGCTGACCTGCTGGCAAGGGAACCCCCAGAAGATGGGGCATCCCCTGATTTCTCCGCTCTGCTTCCTTCTAGGTCTGCCGACGGATTGTGAGATCTGTCCATCACCTTTCTGGCACCGGATTCATGGGCGGAATCCCTTTTTGCGTTCAAAGTGTGTCAGCAAGCTGTCCAGTTTTGTCAGACTCTCCTCCAGAGTTTCGCCAGTCACCTCCGACGTCAGTTCCATTTCATTTAGACAGGCAAGGAAAGAATCAAGGTCACTGAGGCACGTGTGCAGTTTGGCAAGGTCAAAGGATGCAATGGCATGGGGTGTGGATGAAGAAACAGATGGCGAGGATGCTGGAGACAAGGAAACGGTTTTATTGCACTGAGTTTCTGATATCACAGAGGAAGGTGGAAAGGTGTCTTTTGGCCGACCGGCCTGAACACCATCACTGTTATTGCTAGCACCACTGGGTTTCTGCTCACTGCCACCACTGATGACTTGCTGCTGTAAAGCTTCCCCATCCGGAAGATGCACCTGGCCTGAGCCAGACATGTTTCCGTGTGACAACAGCTTCACCACTGAATGACTTCGCTGCCTTTCAACAACAGAATCAGAGCTGTTGTCCGTGTTGCTGACGGCTTCACTGCTGGCCCTGGAACTGGAAGACCCTTCAGCAGTATCCGATGGATTGCTGGTGTCCACAGGACCAGAGGAGGGGTTCTCCAGAAGGCTGTCGGGAGGGGGATACTCCCCGTCATATGGTGCCGACCAATTCCGGCAGGCACGGGCACACTGTTCTAGAGTTATCTTTGCCTGCACAAGATAGTCAGCATAGTTGCTCTCTCGAAGGACATTTGCGTCATCTGATGCAACTCCAGCAGAGTCTGATGAGGAAGCAGAATTGTCCCCTGCCTGTTTTCTGCACACATTACCCATTTTATTTTATAACCTTGCATGTGATAATGGAATAAGTTTGTACCACACACAAAAGCCAAGAAATACACCAAAGCAATTAAGCAACAAACAGCTGAGACCCACTGGCCTCAAAACCCTATGTAAATTTTAAAAAAAGAAATCACACACACGCACCTCATCAGTTAACAAAAAACAGTTGACCAATAAACACACTTGTGCACATACACACGCACATACTCTCTCTCTCTCCTTCAAACACACACACACACACACACACACACTCAAAAAAAAACAGCATTCAACAAATTTTCAAAAACGCTTTTTCAAAGGGTTTTATAGTAATGGAAATAATGAAAAATTTATATTTGCCATTGTGACCAAAATCCCTTTAACTAAGCAAAATCAGAATGTTCTATGACTTTTTTCTTTTAAAGAATTCGTTTTGAAAATTATTTTCACAATGTACTTGCAAAATGTTAGTTTTCAATTCATAATCAACTATTTAGAAGGTCTAGACTATTTTCAAAATATTTTGCACAATAAAAATGTCACAATCTGAGCAAAAACACCCTGGGTTTCCAAAGCAGAAGTGGGTTTACAAGAAAAAAAGACTGCGCTTTCCTGGTCTTGACTACTAAGTAAGCAGCCTTTACAGAATAGGATTAGTACACACACACACACACACACACACACACACACACACACACACACACACACACTCACACACACGCAACCGCATAAACAAAACAGAGTTGTGATTCCCCACAACTAAATATTAAACTGAACAGAAGAGGAAAACAAGCATAGATAATCAATCCTTTGGAGCTAGGACACTTACTACAGTGCAAGAAATGTGGTTAAAATGAGAGAGAGAGAGAGAGAGAGAGAGAGAGAGAGAGAGAGAGAGAGAGAGAGAGAGAGAGATGCCACTCTAAGCTTCTTTTCATGAATAGCCTGCCGGGAGGATCAAAGTTCCTTTACAGCTGAATACTTCTTTCAGTGCCGTGCAGTTCTTTTTGAAGGGAACCTCTCAAGGACCTAAAACATCTCATCCTGAGGCGAATCACTTGTTTTAGCCTAACAGCCTAAACTCATACATGCATTTCAAAGCTTTAACTCCTCTTCAAAAGGCTCACAAAATGACATAAACATAGGGACCACCAAATGCACCCCCCCCCCCTCCCCATTTCCTGTAAGGAAAAAAAAGGGAAATGACCACACACACAAAAATTTATAACCACCACCAGTGTGTGAACTCTCTTCCCCATAGTGTGTGAGTAACAACTTCTCCCTCCAAACACAGTCAACACAACAATGACAACGGTGATGCTGATAACAGAAAATAATGGTGTTGACTGGAGAAAGAAATGGGTGAACAATGAAGCCATTCAATGCACAGACTGCACCCCAGCATGCAAGTCAATGTAGGTTGTAGTGTTTCACAATCACCTACAAAACAAAAACCCCAAAACAATCAAAAACGGGGAAAAAAATTCAATAAATATATACAAAACAAAAAAAAAAATTCAGTTCATTAATATCCCTCGCTGATATTACCGTTCAATGTACAAAGGTATCCTTAACTAACAATTTTGTACAGACAAAGGTACCCTTAAATGATCATTTTCAAAAAATCATATTCTAGAAATGATTAAAGTATGCAATTAGTGTGAAAACATTAACTCCATCCAATGTATCAAGGTTACTGTAAACCAGAACACAAACGCTCAAAATGAAGGACTCAAAAAAAAAAAAACAAAAAAAAAAGGTGAATTCAGCTGTGTGTTATCTAACCCAGCTTCTACACTTAAAAATAATTTGTCTTTTACAGACCAAACTTCACCACTTCCTATACTACTATCTGTTCAGAATTTAACAAGCACTCAGGTTGCAAAACAAAAACCAGAAAATGTAAACACTCGCTCAAAAAGAAGAAAAAAAAATAAATGACTCTTTTTCACACCAAATAAGTGCTGAACTCTTCTCAACATTATTTTTCAAGAAAGTTTATTAATGATTCGACTTTCGAAATAAAAGTCAGGGCTTCAAATCCCTACAGAAGAAGTTGTAAATCAGTTTGATCGATACATTATCAGAAATGACAAAGTAAAGTACAAAGCTAATTAATTACACAACACACAAACATGTTCACGTCAAGCAGAACATCACAGAATATGTTATAAACAAGACGGAACACCTACTGTTAATTCTTCCAAAGCCACATAGTTCTCTCTACTTCCCCCCCCCCCCCCCCACCCCCATCCTCTTTTTTTTCCACCCTCATACTTTTTTCTCATTTCTCCTTTCCTTCCCCTCGCCTCCTCTTCCTTCAAAACTGAAACACTTGGCGCACTTACTGCTCTCCTTCTGCAAGCGTTTCCATTTTTTTCTTGTCTTTCCTGGATCGGAAAAGACTTCTCCTTCGAGGCTCTTGCCGTGAGGGTGCTTTAGTTAGTTCAAGAGGTGTGCTAACACTAGCACTTCTACCTGCCGCAGTTCTAGTGAGAAAACACACACACACGCAAACACATCAATCATGTTAACATGCAAAATATCACAACCAACTGCAGTCTGATGTGCTCTGGGTGAATAATGATCTCCTCTGTGAAATTAATATTTATTACATAACAGAAAGACTTGTTACAAAAGTGAAAACCTCATAATTCTTGTTAAAAAAATATGTAATGAATAATCATAAACCATTTCTACAGGTTTCTTTTCATGTTTGTTGTTGTTGGTATTGTTATTGCTGCCCTAACAATTCAATAACAATTCATATAAAAAAAAATATTTTAAACTGATATAAATTTCAACCAGTTCATAACTAGACTTTATGATACATGGGTTTCAAAGTAACACAGTCCTTCAGATGTTGCTGCACACACATCCAAGTCTGATGCATGTAATGTAAAAGAAAAAGAAATGGTAATGATAGGAGCAATGATCTGATAATCGCAAGTCCCTGTCATGTCCATGTGATAATCAAGTGGGTGCAGGAGTTTTTTTTTTTTTTTTTTTTCACAGCACAATCATTTTGTTAAATATTCACCCACAGCACATTATGTCAAGTTTAAACATGAGCATGACATAGAGAGCAAGTGTTAATATAAATTCAAGAACATACAGGTTTATTTTCAACTTTTAATAAATGAAAATGATGATACAAACACAATCCTTTTTTTTCTGGGAACTGCTAGACTCAAATATACACAAAGAACAACTGCTCCCACATGAGACTTACAAAGAAGTTACTCCATTTATTAATACTGAAAGATTTATAAACTGAATTATGTTTTTGGAGTTCCTGTTTATAAAAATTCCCCACCCAAACCTCCCCTTAACATGAAAATGAAAACAGTCTCCAGAGTCAAGTGAAACAAAAAGCCCTTGACTAATACCAACTTGTACAGTTGTCAAGTGTGAGACTGTAGCATCCTTGTGATGGAACAAGGCAGACAGTATTACCAAGTGCTTCTATCACTAGGGGGCCAGAATAGCTCAGCTGGTAGAGCACCGTACTCGTGATCCTGGGGTTTGTGGGTTCGAATTTCGGTACAGGGGGATTTTTCCCTCAGAGTTAACATTGGTTCTGACTCCATTCCCCATACAGTCCTTCAAATGAGACTATAAACCGAGGTTCCGTGTGTAAATGCACGCACAACATCTTGCACACACCTAAAAATCCCATCACCAACTTTCGGAAAGAGAAGGCCAGTTTGGCCGTTGGTATGGATGACACGTTACACATAGCATGCACCTTCCCCGAAGATGGTGTATGGCTGCCTTAATGGCTGAATAAAAAACGGTCATACACACAAAAGTGTCAGAAATCTTCAACTGGATGAAGGTGGACACTCAAAGAAAGAAGAAGAAGAAGATCACTGTCTCTCCCGACTCTTGTTTTGCTTGGGCCAGTACCCCGTTATTGAGTTAAAGGAGTGACACCTTAATTAAAGTCTACATCAGAATTCCCACAGAGGAAAACCAAAATTTACTGAAATTCTAAAGGTATCCAGAGGACATGACCCCCAATCCTCAACCCCCTCCAGAAGGGAAAATTTTGAAACCTGTTTTCAAAATAGAGCAAACAAAGCAAATCTCAGCATAAACAGATGTATCATCCAGGTTTTAGTTCACCTACATAACAACATGTATCATTACAGCTTTTGTCGATTTCTTTCATTTTTGCAGCATTTTGCTGACTCACAATTGTCATACAAGACAGTATTTTGCTTTCACCCAGACAGATAAAATGATGATGGCCCACTTTCATGAACAAGTCTATAGGAGATTTCATGTCATCTGCATCCTTTGCTAGCATACCCCCAAAATGCAACAAGCACTCCTGATTTTTTTTTTTCATTCAAGATTCTCATTTTTACATTTTGCTGAAATACATTAATTCACAGAAAGTGCACGCCCTGCTATGTAAAGTTACACTTTCCTTGGAATTCATTCATACTTGCTTGCTTTCAGGAAAGTTTGGCAGTCAAAGGGTTAAACATGATAAACTGAATGTCTCTCCCTCTATGGTAACTTTAAGACATACAGGAAAGAATATGGTTTCTAAAAAAATTTTTTACCTGCCCCACTGAAAAAAAATCAACCATGAAAAAAAAAAAAATCAGAAAGTGCAGAAAACTGAAGAACAAGAACACTTGAAATGCACTGATAAAAGAAATGACGAGACCACTTAATCCCCTTACTATTTCCTTTTCACACACACTGACTGACTGAAACCATTTACTGTCAGATTAACATAGTGTTTGTACTGACAAATTTTTTTGACTGAAACCTTTTACTGTCATTTAACATTGTGTTGTACTGACAAACTTTTCACACACACACACACACACACACACACACACACACACACACAAGTAAGATAAGCATGAAAGTAATGTTCTTTTTCATGTCAGTCCCTTAAGGGATGAAATGGAAAACACCTTGACAATCACCTCATAGAAAAGACAGCAAAAATTCATCCCAATCAAATTTCCTTTTAAACTGTGAAGTTGTTGACGCTAACACCAAAAGGTAAAAATCCTTTTTAATGAGAACATCAATTGCCTATATGACTCACATTCATAACTATCCACTACATCAAGATAAACAGCAAAAAGGTGGGGGACAAACGGGGAGTGATTCATTCTTGAAGCCTTTAAAAACACCACATTAACAAAAAACCTGTTGGAAAAATTATTCAAAAGTGTGTCAGCAAGGCGTTGGAGATTTATGCAAACTTGCACACAGAGCTTGAGTCCACCTGCCCATTCATTCTTTTTTTTTTTTAATGAAGACAAATGAAATCTGTATGTACAAAAGTGGTTAAAATACTTAAATATTCCTACTACACACATCTGGCACAAGCAAGCTGATATATTGCTCATTCTTCCAGATGGGTGAAGAAGAAGGGGCAGAGGAAGTGGGATGGAGTGGGGTATGTGTGCTGTGAGTGGATATCGATATAACTGAATGCATATATGTTTGTATAGAGGTGAATGTTTTGTGTATGTGAATGCATGCGCGTGTCGGCATGCAAATGAGTATGCGAAATTGTGCAGACATTCCTGTCCAGATACATGCCTGTATGCCAATGCATGCATCTGTGTAACCAACAACAAAGCAAACACAAACCAGGAGCAGCATTCATAACTGAACATCCCCAAAGGGTTTTTTCCATGCTCACATGCAATGCGTCACTACCAAACATGCAAAACTGGGTTGATTATACCACCCAACTCTAACATTTACAATCGGATATATTTCCCTTGGACCTCCTGACTCCCTTCAAGCCACAGAGAAAGCAGAAACAACAGTGAAACACCCTGAACGCATACAGCACACTAAGCTCAAGGGAACTACCCCATACCTGCTTCCAGGCAGTGCACGACCAGAGAGTAGAGGTGAAGGTGTGCTGTGAGGGGAAGGGGAGGGGCAGGGGCGGAGGCCTGGGGGGAGGGGCCAGGGGCTGGGTAGGTCATGCAGCAGACAGGCCGAAGGGAGAGAAACTTCTCTGCGCTCTTCCCATACAGGTCCAGGTCGCGGACAGCTCGCCGCTGACTGACCATCACATGGGTGCAGGGGATCAGATACCTGGAAAATCAATCAAACATACTATAAAGATACCTGGGAAATCAATCAAACATACTATGAAGGATGAGCTGTTTTAAGGATTCATGGGAATGTGCACATACAAGCGACCTTTATGTTATCATACATTCTGACAAATGATCTAATTCCAAGCTCTCCCACTTTCTCCCCCTCTCAGACATATTAACTCCTCCCCCCACCCCCCCAATCTCTCTACTTTCTTAGCTTACACACCAATCCTCACTTACAATCAAACTCTTTTCTCATTAATACAAATACACACTGCATGCACACTTGCATGCACTCGTGCAACATACACATGCATGTACGCGCGCACACAAGTACGCATGTGAGCGCACATACATGCGCACTCACACACATGCACACACACACGCATGCATGCGCGCGCACACGCGCGCACACACACACACACACACACACACACACACACACACACACACACACACACACACACACACACAGAGAACTCACTTGAAGACAAGCTGAAACATGACTTCCTCACAGTTCATGTCCACCAGAGTGTAAAACAGTGACAGAGACACCAAACTCAGCTGAAACGAGCAAAAAACAAGCAATTACATACATTCAATCATCATCCTCATACATCACCTGCTTTCAATTCTGGATTAAAACCACATACACATACACACACAAATTTTAATGGATATTACTTCAGAAAACACATGCAAATTCTGTCAAACAATAGCTGAAGATCATCACAATAACACTGAAAATTTAGACAGCAAACTGTTCAGCTGTTAGCTTCAACCCTGACACTTTTAATGCACAAGTTTGTGACTGATAAACACTATTTAAAATGAATATTCTTGTTGGCTGGATGGTTGACTGATGATTAACTGACTGATAAGATTCATCAGTTCGGTGGTGTATTGGAAATCGACTTTAACAAGGAGATACCCCTTGCGTAGCCCTTCATGGTCATCTGGGTTGTACACATGAATTGAAATGAATCAATAACTGGTTCATCGATAGGCTGACTGACTTATTAGTTGATGGACTGGTTGACTGATTGTTGACTTGATTGCAACAAATTTTTAAGTCAGTCTATTAGTCATGTTGATTCCTTTTTTCTCCTTTTTATTTCATCTGCTTGTTGCTTTTATGGAGATCAATCAAATCCAGCTTATCTTAACAACATAGTCCTTCTATATCTACTATCCGAACAACAATAATTTCGTCATAACTTTCAACA
>JADBJO010000949.1:320532-330532 GCA_016801955.1 Conus betulinus | reverse complement strand
CATCCATATCTGTGCACACCAATGCATATTTCTGGTTCCTGCCTGCATGCTTCTGTGAAGACTGTGTGTGTGTGTGTGTGTGTGTGTGTGTGTGTGTGTGTGTGTGCGCGCGCGCGCGTGCGTGCGTGCGCGCACACCGTGCGTGGGGGGGGTGGGTGTGTGTGTGTATGTGAGAAAGAGAGATAGACAGAGACAGATAGAGAGAGACAGAGAGAGAAAGAACACAAGCACATGCATGTGTTTGTTCTCAGTGCCGCTGCAGTCAGTGTTACAGTGGTTTACAATTCAGGGATTCACAAAGAATTCCTTCCAGGTGGATGCTCAATGCTGTAACCACTTGGCCATCATGCTTCTTAAACTTAGGCCCCATATCAGCTTCACTGCACATCTGCTCAGCTCAGAATATCCTGCGGCAATCTTACAAAATAGTGACGCTCATCACTTCAACTTTGCTCTCTTCATTCTGCTGATACATGAATGCCTGCACATGGATCTAGTTTTATCCTCTCATCCAAAGGACTATCAGCTGTACCACCACTTACCCTCCTCACATGGACAGGAGGAGAGTGAACATGTGAAACATGAACCCACTAAGATTCTTTCTATTCCCGAGCAATTGTATCATCAGCTCCTGTACCTTTCTAACTTTATTTATCAACTGTTTTGACCAATGAAATAAGCACAGCTTACAGAATCCATTCAGGCACTGGGTGCATGACCCACGGGACAAAAAAAAATCCACAGATCATAGGAATCACCGAAGTCATCTTCAGATAGACATACATAACATTAACTCAGAATCAGTGAGTTTTTTTAAACCTTTACCCTCTTTTCAGTGTACATCCCTTGGCTACATTTTCCTAGCAACAGCCATAACATCGCATGTTGTAAATGGTAACAATAAATACATGGAGAAAATTTGTGTAAACCCAACCCCTCCTTCCAGTCCACACCTCCCCCTCCTCCTCGAACACAACCACAACATGCATTATCTCTGAAAAAGAATAAACAAACACAACACATTGCATGCAAATGTGAGATTTTCGAGACCTACGCTAATGTAAATAAGTTCCACAAATGTATGCTTATAATGCAGTCATGCCGTTATTTTGCATGCATACACACACACACACACACACACACACACACACACACACACACACACAAAAGAGCGCTCATATTCAGTTCATGCACATGGATTCTCTTTTTCTTTCTGTCTCCCTCTCTCAACCTCTCAATACATCAAATTTTACTTTAAAAAGAAAAGAAAAAGAAATTAAGGCAAAGAAAGCAACACTATTACTAAAAAGTAACAACATAAATCAGTGAAAGCCTGCCACCAATCTCTCCCTTAATCACTAAAAAGAATAAATAGTCCTTTTTTGTGTGCACTACCATGCGAAGGGATACCTGAGTATGTGAGCGTACATGCATATATGTGTGTGTGTGCCTCTGTGTGTGTGTGTGTGTGTGTGTGTGTGTGTGTGTGTGTGTGTGTGTGTGTGTGTGTGTGTGTGTGTGCGCGCATGCACGCGTGTGTGCGCTTGTGTGTGTCTAAGCACACGTATTTTTAAAAAAAAAAAAAAAAACTTCCCACTGGGCAATCCCATTTAATTGATTTACTACTACACCGAATGCATTCAAACCTTATAGTTACGCTTCGTTTCGCTGCATCAAACTGGCAATGCCTTTATTCCCCAAAATGTCTTCATAAAACTGTTCACCTCATTTATTATTTAAAAAAAACAACAACAATAAACAATCGAATAAAAGGAATGTACAAATCCACTCAAAAACACTGAAACTGGTGTGCCTACAGTTGGTTTACAAAGCCCCCAAACAATATCTGCTGCTTCAATCTCCCGTGGGAACTCTCTTGCAGGCAGTAATCTTATCAATAATGACTTGTCATCCCGCTTACATAGTTCACATTTTTCTGTTTTTCAATCTACAGCATCTGGGCATTTTTTCCCCTTAAGAGAAATTACAGCATCTTTGTTGTTACATAACTTTCATAGGCGAAGTGCAAATAAGCATGAAAATGTGACCCATTTTACTGATGTCGATCAGAATCCTCAAACAGATCAAAATATGGGAAATAACGACATTACACTGTGGACAGCATAAAGCTCAATGGCAGCAGAATGCTAGTATTGAAATTTGTACTATCTAAACAAACCCACTCCATGCAAGCACTCACAAACACACATTCAACATTGTCAAAATGAGTTTATATACACACTCTTCACATTGTTTACTGAAGTTCTCGCTCACTCTCTTTCTCTCCCTTTCTCTTTCATAAACACACAAAAACTGTCTAAACAAGAAACAACACTATCACACACACACACACACACACACACACACATACATACACATATAACATGCAACATAACAGTCATCAAAAGAATAAATTGGGTGATCCTAGCTAGTCCAGACCTGCTTAGGCCCCAAAATAATCCCCCCCCCCCCCCCCCCCCCCCCCCCCCCCTTCTCCCCAACAGTAATAGAACCCCAATTTTCTGCAAAGAATGGATGTTTTCAGTAGTATGAACATGGTGACATTCTTAAAATAACTCCTCTGATAATCTTCTTTCTTGTATTAACCAAGACCGGATTTAGGGTTTACTGCCATACCTATTGTCTGGATCTATGTAAATGCCTACTTTTACAAAAATGAAGCCAATTAGCAAGTGATCTGAATATTTTGTGAATGTGACAATCTTTAAAGTTTCGCAATATGAATATCTATGTATTACAATCTGTCATGAAGATAAGTTTGAATGTGTAGAAAACTAAGATGGGATGGAGAAAGAAAAAAAAAATCATGACTTGAAGAAAACCACCATCTTAAAAAGTTTTGCCTATAGACTGATAGTCTGCAGGAACACATTATATTGGGGACTATCAAATCAGCCTTAGATTCATGTTTGAGAGTTTCTATATGACACTGACATTACAATTGTCAAACCCCTGAAGCCTTACGGAGATATTGTCAAATACAGCTTACAGAAGAAAAAAAAAACTTTGTCTCAAACTAACGTCAAAGGCTCGTTTTGTATATTTTGAAAGGTTTCGTTGACCAACAACCACCAACATTTTTCTTTTGTTGTTTTTAGTACCAATGCCAGCGAACTTTCCAATTCAGGTTTCTTTTTTTGTTACCGACTTCTGATTCAGAATCACTTTTTGTGCTGCATCTCTGATGCTATTTTTCTGCACAAGAAAAGACTCTACCATCACCAGCATTACACAACTGCTATTCCCATGAGTCCCACAAGTCAGCAAAAATACTTCATGAGAACTGACATAGCCTAAAATGAAACAGATGGTTTTATGGTCAGAGAGATTGTAGTTTTTTAATATTTCACTGCAGAACCTTAATCTGGGCATTAGCAACATAAATTCCAGACGAACTGTAGCACGATGCAGGTCTGCTAATCTAAGGTGGGAGTGATAGTTTCACACAGTCATCAAAGAAAATAAAACAAATGACTTTACACCTTACTTTTCAACCAGCCACGATTCCATAGAGATTTTTTACACCCCAACGGACATATGAGGAAAAAAAAAAAAAAAAGAGTCTCAACTAATAGTGTTGATCATTGAGTTCGCCAAGATATGGATAACCGAGGTACAATTCATTGGTAATGACTTCATACTGAACATTCTTAATACAAAACGGTGTCACCAAGTTAATACTGAACCTTTAACATGTGGAAAAAACAGGTGATTTTCATTCAAAAGGGAATATTCAGTGCAACAGCAATTATTATTAAAAAAATAAAATAAAATAACTGAGCTTCTCGAAAACATATAACCTACATCTGATTCAAGATTTTTTTTTTCCTCCCTTCACCACATCCAGAGATTTTCCTCCCCTCCACCACCACCTCCTCCCAAATCCAACCCTTCCTGTTCCCCATTCTACCCCCACCCCCAGGGTAATACCTACCCTGCCATCAGATGCTAAATGGATTTATATTCACTCTTTACTTACTGACACCCCAAATCAACAGTTTACAGCAGTTTTGGACAAACGTTTCAGATTTGGAATTTGCTCATTTCTGAATTTCTAACTTGGCACCTTGATGCTTTCATAATATCATCAGCTAACAACAGCTCCACCATCCTTTTCTCTGTCCAACATGCCCAATCAATATAGATTTTCCTTTCTGTAGGAATGCAAGAAAGCTTTTCCCCAGCAAACAATGTGTTTGATTAATGTCCAACATAATCTAATTCGGGTTCATGACTATCACGCAGCCTCCAAGACAGCAGCAAAGGCAATGATTATCTATGGCTGAAGGTTTCCATGCGGTGGCAGTGAGTTTTGACAATCTTATTACTCTACTCTGAACCGATGTTCTTCATATTTTCATTTCATCACTAACCCTTAAAAAAACAGTTTGTCTGCTGCGAAGAAAAAAAAAACCTGGCAAGTAACAATTGGGTAAAGCCTGTAACCTCCAGCATGACAGTCAAATCGCATTTGAAAATCATGATAAATTCAAACAGGAAAACAATAACAAGAAGAAAAATTAAAGCTGTCATTTTCAACATGGCTAGTGTTAGTTTCAAAACAATAAATTTTTCATCACAAAGCCAGTTTGGTTAGACTGGGCAAACACAGTACACATAAAGAAATTGCCATGCTTACAGAGTGAGGAAGACAACAGCTACTAACAAAATCAAATCAGCAGAGGGGGGCAGGAGAGAATGCAAACCCCTTATCTACCATACTGCCCCTACCCTCCCCAAAATTTATTTTAAAAAAAAAGCAAAAAAAGCATCATATTGCAAAAAAAAAAAAAAAAAAAAAAAAACAACAAAAAAATGCACCACAGCCATCTACAAAGCTCTGTGTCAAAACGACAAGGACAAAACCCCAGACATTCAGGTGGCCATACAGGGCTGCCCCATGCAGGCCAGCAGCCTGGGGAACAGGTCTACTAACCATGAAGACGGCAGTGTCCAGCAGAGGAATAGGGAGGCCAGAGATGTCCTGTCAGTCAGAGGGAGGAGTCATGACACAAGATAGACAGGAAATAAATGAAGAAAGAAGTAACTCATAGTTATCAGAATGATGAAAATCAAACAAATCACAGAAACAATAATAAATAGCTTTAAATGATGAAAATCATTTACCCACAGTAAAAACAGAAGACAGAGGGGTAGAAAAAACAAAGAAAAAAGCAAATGGCAAGCAAGACAGGAAGACTGACTAAAACGGACTTTTCTTTCATACCACATCAGCTGAAATCATCTCAACAGCTAAAACCAATGAATCAGTCAGAAAAAAGTGTTGAATGCGTCTTAGTGAATTTCTACACCTCCTCAATCTTACAAAAAAAAAAAAAAAAAAAAAAAAAACCTTTTAAAACTAAAATGACAGAGACAGAGGGAGAGAAGAAGAAGACGAGTGAGAGTGAAAAAGAGAGAAAGTAAATGTAATCCAAAAAGAACGCTAAAGACTGCAGAAATCATGTCCAAATAATCTGCATTAAATACAAGTAGTTTCATTCATATCATACATACTGTCACTCTTAAAAATTACATTCAACTTTTGTTCCTTATCCCACTAGTTCCATTTATTTCTCACTGAACCTTTTCTTTGTATCATTATATGCATTATTAATCAGATGTTTTTGTTTCCCCGATTATTTGGGTGCTCATGAACTCACTGCAATTCACAGTCTTCGACTTGTTATCACAGTCATTTGTTCTCAAACATAGTTAACATCAAAAACATCGGCACACAGACATCATATTCGTACATAAAGTTATGCAGACACTTCAAATTGATAGACTGGTTTTAATTTTGTTGAGTTTGAGGTAGTTCATGTAAAGAAAAATAAAACATAACTATGGCTTCTAGAGTCACAGCTTTTGAATCAGACTGGTTTCATGCTGAGTATCTAGCAGTCTCATGAGAATTGCATTTAAATGACAGGAAAAGAGCATGTGGAATAAGGTTCATTTCATGAACAAGAATATATCAAGAATGAAGTTAATGGGGGGCAAGACAGAGAACAGAGTATTTGAGTAATAGAGCAATGGAGTATTCAAGTAACATTGCAAGGGTGTGTATCAAATAACAGAGCAAATGACAGAGAAGAGAGACAAGGATAGAATGAAAGTCAACAGAGAATGAAAGAAACATAATAAGACAGAGAGAGAGAGAGAGAGAGAGACAGAGAGAGATTCTAATCTTAAGCTGGAATTCCACACAAAGTATGCTGAAGTTCTGATAATTATGCACAATCATATGCTTACACATCATTATATCAAAACCTCTTTCTATGAAATAAGCCAGCAAATCAATTCTCAAGTGAGCCAACTTTAAATCAAACATAATAATCCAATGATGTTTATTCTACATGATTTATGTTTTTTTTCAGAAAAACATAAAAAAAAATACTTTATTTCAGAATCAGCTGCATCACAGACCATCCCTGATGATGTCAAAGAAAATGTGCACAATGTACAGTATAAGTAACGCTGGCTATCAGCCCAAAGTGAAGTGTGCCAGTACCCTTCACGAATACTGTATATTACACTTAATGGAAAATGCTACTGAGAGAACATTTGATTTCTGTGTTGAAACCCACAAGGCAATGTTTCGCATGGAATGGTGTGCACAACAGATAAACAATTATCTGAGCTGTGTGGACACTGAACCAAACATGATTCGGTTCATGAATATGAGGTGACCTGCACCTTGGTGGCTGCTGAAACTGATTTCACCTTACACATTGAGCAGCCTTTCAAATGTTAAGGCAACCTGGTCAAAATGAGGGTGCGTATCATCCTAAGAATCCAGAAATTATAGTACAGTAAAAACAATGCTTATCTGAAGAGCATTAGGACTGCACACACACTCCGCCAAGGTGGACAGATTCAAGAATCACCCTTCCAGTCAGTTCATGAATGAACAGAAAATCATTCTTCTACCAGGGAATGTAAGACTTGAGAAATAATTGAGTTACTTTCCAAATATCTTTTTTTAAAATAGGATTCGAAAAATAAGAAACACCAACCTTCATATCACTAGAGAGTTTTGAAGTTCCATGAAAATATATTACTTTGAAGATAAATATCCACTCATAATAGTTACTTCACTGTGTTCAAGCATAACAAAAAAGGTGTAATAATCTGACTGAACGGTTTCAGGGTTCACCACTTTCTCCCACAAACCTACAGCCAAATGAACATTGAATGGCTTCAACTTTGAGCACACCACCATGTTTCCACCAAGATTTGTTTAAAAATGCAAACTATTTTGTACGCTTTTCTGTAAAATCTGATGTGCAATAATCTTGCTGCACAGATCCATGATGCATCCTCCCATCCTGAACAGAACCAAATATTTACTGGATTTCACCTTGGGCCACTTCTACCTTTCAACCAAGTGGTTTCCATACCTCTTTTTTTTCTTTGCATTAGTTTAATCAGTATAACCTAGCTTAACTCACATGCCATTTCAGGGCTATCAAAACTGAGGACAAAAAGTAATCTTGCTGATAGACAAACAAAACAGAGAGACATAAACTTCTGCGAAACAAAAACACAATAAACACTTCAAACAAATATCAAGCATTTCATTTGAATAAAAATGATACATTTCAAACAAATACCAGAGCAGTGTAGCTACAGAACATTTTAAGGGAACATGCTTAGATACTTTTCCCAACTTAGGCCTAGAGGTAACAAAATATTTATGCATGTAAACAAAATACGACCAGTGCCACAAACACCACCACCAAATGATTTTTAAATCCATTTCCCAATATCAATGAGCATCACTAGCCACAATTGTTTTAACACTAAAAGAAAACAACTGCTATCAATGGAGTAAAAGGCATTTAAACTGAGACTGGCAAATCTAATTTTAACTGCTGCAAAATAAAAAAAAAAAAAGTTATATACACTCACATACACCAGCTAAACACTTCTGTTCACACACAAACAAATGCACACACATACAAATGCACACACATACAGACACGTTTTTTTTTAGTAATAGCTCTACTATGAGCAAGGTTCTGAATTTTCAATAGCAACAACCTTGCTTCAATATTAATGAAATAAAAACATTTTCCCCAAAACCAAACGCTTCCCGAGCAACTGGAAAAAAGTTTTCAGAGATCAAGTACAAAAACAAAAAAAAGCATAATACTGATATTACACTTTCTTAACTCTCCATACAGAAGAAAATGCCTGAGCAAGAATCAAGATAAGAGAACAGCAAGTCTACAAGTCACCCACTCACCCCCCTTGATCCTAATTGCACCCATGCATGCATGCATGTGTGTGTATGTGTGTGTGTGTGTGTGTGTGTGTGTGTGTGTGTGTGTGTGTGTGTGTGTGTGTGTGTGTGTGTTCCTAATTTAATTGAATGGGGGATTAAAGATTGAGGGGGGAGACAAAGAGAGAGAGAGAGAGAGAGAGAGGAGAGAGAGAGAGAGAGAGAGAGACAATGACATTTTATTTCAATAGGGCCACGCCCCCTTAGAAAGGGTGTGTGTTTACAGAAAACAAGAGCTTCAAAGTTTCAGCAGAAAGAAACAAGACATAAATACCAACTATACATTTCATTATCTACACTCTTACTTATAAATCAATTTAGGAAATTGCAAACTCTCTTGCTTTAAAAGCTTTGTACAGGTAAATGCAGAGGTTTTTCATAGTTTTTGCATTAACGGAGGATAACAATAGATTTAGATGAAAAGCATTTTTGCTATTCTGTAATATTTTGGAGCGATCAATTCTTTTCTTAATTTATCGTATAATGGACAGCATAAGACAAAATGAACTTCGTTTTCTTCAATATCCTTACAAAATGGACACAATAGATCATTAGGTGTAGGATTCCTGTATCTATAGTAATGAACAGCAAGGTCTGATGCACCAAAACGAAACAATGACATTATATGTTTTTAAGTGTCTCTCCATATCTAATTGTAAATATTTTGGAATACAGTGCATGTAATCGCAAAATCTTCTATACATTGAATACCGCTCACTATTTTCCACATGGTCTTGCCAGTTTTGCCATCTACAATCGATAAGCCACTGCTTAAAGAAACTAAAAAATTCATTTGCATCTCCAACACCTTGGTTTAAACCATACATACCCAAAACCATTCTGAAACAGATATAATCTTACATTTGTTACCCAGTTCCTTTTGCCTTTCTGGTCTAAATGTAGCAGCATTAAATACGCTTTCTTTGGTAGCCTGTGTTCATCCATCTGTACTAACTTTAACCAGTAGGAAATACATCGAACAATAGAGTTAATAGTTATTGGGAATCTGCCTAATTCATTATACACAAGATCATTTGGTGTTCGAGAGAGAGAGAGAGAGAGAGAGAGAGAGAGAGAGAGAGAGAGTGTGTGTGTGTGTGTGTGTGTGTGTGTGTGTGTGTGTGTGTGTGTGTGTGTGTGTGTGTGTGTGTGTGTGTGCACGTGTGAGTGTGTGTATGTGTGTGTGTGTGTGTGTGTGTGTGTGTGTGTGTTGTTTATAATGACTAAATCCCAAACCAACCATGGAAAACAAATTGTTTCTATATGCTAAACGCAAGTTCTTGGTATCAAATGCCCAGCACAGTCATGAATTTTACGCTAAACATGAACACTTGTTTTAAACCAAAGGAATAATCACAGCTTCTGCTCTAAACAGTTCAAGTCTGGTATTGATCTTCAGCACAGAAAAGCAAACTTTAGAGTCAAGGTAATGATCATGATTTATCATTTTTAACTCTTCAACAAAACATGCAATTCCAGAAGTGGCAACCATGCAAAAAAAAGTTTTTAAAAAAAAAAAGAGAGAGAAAAGAAAGTCAAGAATAACATCAAATGATTTTTTTTTTTAATAATGATAATGGTCATCGTAACTTTCACAAAAATATATAAGAAAAGGTGTGGTCCTGAGACCAAACATCTCCATAACAGGGAGGAAAAGACAAAGTGACACCACACTTCTGCACGCTACATTCC
>JADBJO010000949.1:290532-318032 GCA_016801955.1 Conus betulinus | reverse complement strand
CATACCAAACCTGATTAATTTGTAAAGCAGAATAAACAATGTAAAAGAATCTGCAACAAGACAGTCGCCTCTGACAAAATTCTAAAGCAAAATCCCATTTTGCTAAAATTATCCTCTCCACATCCAAGCCTGTCATGAGTTCATGTCAAAGTCTTGAACATCTGTATTTTATAGAGACTGATGTGGTGACACCTGCAGGACAAAACACTCACTAATGCTAGCTCAACCACCATGAAATTCTTGTCATTATTAGGAGACTACACACTCCAGGGAGAGCATGTGGCTGTGTGGAGGCCCAGAATGAGTGGCTTGGGAGTCATGCCTCTGAGAAGGCATGAAAGTTGAGATAGTAAATTGAACATGGCTGCAGAAATGTCTTTCATCTTTCTTGTTCTTGCTGAGACAAGAAGCTGGTGCTGGCAGATGCACCTTAAATCAGCACCACTTTCAACCATTCTCAGTGAATGACTAGAGGTGGGATGGGTACAAACCTGTCCATACAAGCTGACTTTGCAAATGTAGGCTGAAATTACCCATGCTGATATTGATGGAAAATGTTTCCTCAGAGAGGGTGTCTGAGTATGAATGGAATGGATGAACTCCAGCCTCCCTGGACGGTGAACCTGTGAATGTTTCTGCCGAAGTGGGACTGACTGGAAAGTGCTGACTCATCAAATGTCTTCTCAAGGCCTGAGACAAACACTTTCTCCACTAGTAACCAAGTTACAAGACTGAAGTCTTTTAGCGACTTCTACCACATTTCCTAGCCTTGACTGCCCTTTCAGAAGGCGTGACAGAATGCGAGGAGAGACTGAACCTGACCCACAAGTCCTTGCACTTAGGATGGTGAGGTATAATGATCAAGATGGCAAGTACACATGCAGCACTCACTGGAAAGAAAACTGCAAGGAAACAAGTCCGATTCAATGAAGAGCTGAATATCTGGTCTAAGCTCGCTAATACTACCAGGTTGAGGTTAGAGTGATCAACCAACAGGGAAAAGTAACAACTAAGAGTTTAACACTGAAAAGTGCCTAGGCTATGCATAGCAAAAAAAATCTTAAAAGAAGAGTCTTAATCAGCGATCAGCCACAGAATGAAAAGAAACAGAAGTAGTTGCAGGCTGTTTACCGTAAGTGTGTGACAGTTCTATTAAGTGTCTTCATACTGCATTGGCCATAACAATCTGGCCAAGCAGAACTTATAAACTAAAAATTGTTTGCATTACTTTGATATGGTACAGTATATACATATCCAATTTATGTTATAACAACAACAAAAAATGGGGAAAAAAAAAAATGACTCGTGCAGAATACAACTATCTATCTGCTAGCTACAAATGATTAGTCAAGTACTGACAACAACAGTTCCACCACAGCACTTACAGGACAGAAGTCTGAATTATCGGCGATGTAGTGGCCAATGTGAGGGTGGACAGCAGACAGGGTCATTAGCAGCAACAGGGCATCCCTGGCCCGCTGACCAATGGGCCCTTCACGATGGATGTAGCGAATCAGCAAAGAAAAGATGAGGAACTTGGCAGGCCCGTGGTCGGCCTCTGTGGTGAAGAAGCTCTCCAGAATCACCGTCTGCTGGGAAATGCAGGTGCAGATCTGGTGCAGGACCAACACCAGCCTGAACTCCAGTTCCTCCGAGCCCGAGCTGGGCAGCTGGGACTCTGAGCATGCCATAAGCAGACGCAATAAGGGGCGAATAACTTGCTTATGGATGAGCAACAGCTGCCTACTCTGAGAGATGAGGAGCTCATACATTCGTAGTTGTTCCATGCACAGTTTGTCCTGGTGGTCTCTCTCTGGCTGCTGCACCAGTTGCAGAATGTCTCCAGAACCTGGTGAACAAAAAGATTTCATGTTATCATTGTCATGTGATATGGATTTCTTTTCAAATGCAGATGAACTTAACTTATTTACGCTGATAAATGCAAACATATGAAGGCCAAAAAAAACTGTGTATGTGCTTATGTGAACATTCATACAGTCTTATACCTACACCCATCACTACATTCCACCTGTCTCTCATATTCATATGAAATTAACACAGTTTACAGGTTGCTTTTGTCAAATGCACTTACAAAGTCTGTCCACTCACAACAAAACAATACCTCTTCCTACATTTACACATACAAACAAGAACAAAAACAATATTCATACAAGGCATACAATTTCTCTTTTGTGTTACCTCCCACACCTATCCACCTTCAAACACACACACACACACACACACACACACACACACACACACACACACACTGTGACACACACACACACACACACACACACACACACACACACACACACACACACATTTTCCACTAATCAACCTGTTCATAACCTTCGCAGAATTTACGCTTACAAAAAGAAATTCATACTCAATACCAAGTATAGATATTCTGCCTTAAGATTCTGTACAAATACTTATGCTCAACATCTATTTAAGGTCAACTTTGAACCAAACAAATCTTTTGTGATGCTGTGTACATAAATCATGAATAAAAATCAAATCTTACAAACGGAGGTTAAAACTTTATCAAGACACAGAGATGATTCTATCAACTTTCTTTTTCTTTTAAACAATTATTATTAGTCTCTCAGATGTTTGCATTAAATTCTGGGGTAATTCTCTGATGAGATTACGATACAATGAATGAAATTTAAGCGTCAACTTATACGGAGGCTTGTGGCTTATACATGAGTTTCACACGCAGCATCTGGTTTATAAATCCCATGTTGGCTCTTTTAAAACTGTGCATACCTCCTTCTCCAACAGAAAATAGACAATGGGCCCTGGCATCCCATCAATACCCTCTCCCCAACAAGAAGGGTCATCATCTGCTCAAAATTGTGCACCACTGTCTCCACATCGTCATTGGAACACAACGACTTCTTGCTGCCTGTTCCTATCACGTTCACTGCTTGTTGCCAGTGGTTCTTAAACACCTGCCACACATCATCATGAAGTAAACAGTGTTGTTGGCATACAGTAGCTTTGCAACTAATGACTAAATCGCTATGACAAAATTTAGAACACAGTGGCCCAATGACCTAAAAGAAAAGAAAATCCGGTTTCAATCCATGCCAGAAACAATAATTTAAAAAAAAAAAAAATGCTGGTGCTTAATTTTAATACCATTACTAAGACACAATAATACATAACTTAAGGTGCTATAACATCAGTGCTTAATATCATTACCTACATACAAAAATAAATTCATGCATAAATCAAGGTGCTATGATGTAAGGCACATGAAGTAAAATCATTCTTAAATCAACAATCAATAACAATAATAATACTATGACATAACTGCCACTGCAATCATACTTGCACACGCTTCTCAAAAAAGTTTTTACAAAAAGAACCCAAACACAGCAAGTCCTTCAAAACAATAATAATAATCACAGTAACTATATTAAAAGTAATAAAGATGGTGACACCAGTAAGAAAAAAAAATGTTTTTGCTGCAGTAAAAGTAACAGTAATTCATCTTTTCATGCTTAAAGTTAAGATGTCTCTTTCTCTCTCATAATTCCAATCGCTATTATCTTTTTCATCTTAATACAAAATCAACACATCAATTCTATTCAACACTTGACAAACTCTGAACATGAAGCTGTGAAGTTTGTTTTTCTTTTTCATGTTTTTTTTTACCAATGGCATTTTGTTAGTTTGACAAAAGGAAGGAACAATTAAAATACTTATGTTATGATCTTGCTCCACATGTACATGTATCACTGAACTAGAATTTACCTCAAAGCAGGTGTCAGGATCAGTGTCGGCTCGTTGACGGCCTTGACCTCCTCCCCCAACTACACGAGCTGGGGAGTTGCGCCATTGACAGCCACCTGGCCATCCTCTCGGACGCTGGACGTGCGCTTAAACCAACTCATCTTGGGATGGACTTGGGACACGGCTCAGGCAGAAACATTTTTGCTCTCTCTCCAAAAACTCACTATGGGAAAAGTCTACGTCATGACTCTCTTCCCAACGTTCTTAGGCTTTTATGCAACAGTGCTGAAAACAAAAAAAAAACATACCAATACATTCTTGATGAGTTTTTTTTTTGTTTGTTTTTTTGTCATATCTTAATTTACTGATGAATAAAACCATATTGAGCTCTATCTATATCTTTTGTCTGACAGATATAAATTTTCATTCTGAAAGGAATTCATAATCTTAAAAAATCAAAGTATTGAAAAAGTAACGCAACACAGTGACTTCACACACATACGCTGATGCCACAAAACTCGTCAAAAGTCTCTCTTTACACTGAATCCAAACCAGTTAAGAAAACAAGTTCTGTTCTTCGAACATTACCACCTGAAATATACTTACAATCTCCATCAAACTATGCAAGCAAAGGCCATGAAACTAAGCAAAACAAACCAAAATGAAAAGCAAAATCATATGATTTGAAGCACAAGCTTTAGAAAAAGCTGGCTTAAATCCGTATGATTTGAAGCACAAGCTTTAGAAAAAGTTGGTTTAAATCACTTTCTTCCAACTGCACAGAAGCCCAGTTTCCCAACACTCCTCTAGGCCAGCTATCACTGCCACAAAGACTCCAAAATCGTATGAGGAGGAAAACAGAACAGTAACGAAAATGAGGCCCAGAAAACAGAAGGCAGCCATCACCGGCAAGAATGGATGCTGGCGAACTAATTCAATCAGCAGCTTCCCAGCACGGGTTGTGAAACCCTTCAAACTGCTGTGATCTTTGTCTGGTCTGATTTGCAAACACGGCTATGCCACAACACCTGAAATCAGGGCTGTTCCTGTAAATGGACAGACTCATTACAAGTATGTTTTCTCATCCACAAACATTATCTCAGTTTTTCATGTTCTTCAAAACAAAAATACCATAAAACCTGGAAACTATTCTGGTAAAATTGAATGCAATAATTACTACAGGAAGTAGGAGGAAGTACAAGCCAGAGCGAAAACAGTCAAAATTAACCCACCATCAAAACTATTTCAGATCACAGATCTGCATAATAATTCATATTCTTCTTTCATATTAGATTGGTCAAAGAAACCCTGCAAGCATACACTGTTATTTATTATAAACTCACTCACTCTCTCTGAAGTTGAATTTTGTACTGATTCACTGCACTGGTTTTTTCTATTTCATCATGTGCCACATTCACCTCAGATTCATTCTACTGAGAGTGTATTCAAGATTCTGCTCTCTCTCTCTCTCTCTCTCTCTCTCTCTCCCCCTACCCCCCCATCATTCTTCCCCCCTTCCTTCACCTCACTGATACTACATTACCTTTGCAGTATCCATATTCCTTATCTACTTGTGTTTTGTTTTGTTTCTTTGTTTTTGCAGCCCATACTCAGTGTTAAATCTGAATGTAATGATTTAAAAGCGCACACGAAAAATAAAAAGCGTA
This sequence comes from Conus betulinus, assembly GCA_016801955.1. NCBI lineage: Eukaryota > Metazoa > Mollusca > Gastropoda > Neogastropoda > Conidae > Conus > Conus betulinus. The sequence continues at coordinate 312,621 of JADBJO010000949.1, read as the reverse complement.
CCAGTGCTTATCAATCATCACTTTTATCATTACATAGTACAAAATAAAATTTGTCCTAATCCATTTCTACTTCCAGTTATTTTTTTCTTTCTTGTCACGCCACCACTTACAGTTCTTTTCATTGAAACACTCTAAACAGAGTTGGAAATCTTAAATAAATGTCAGCGAACCACCCAGAGAAACATGGACAAACGAGTCACAAGACAAAACACAATGCGTTTCGACCTCTTAGGTCTTCTTCAGGTGAGACAAAAACAAATAAAATACCGAAAATTCACTTAGCTTTGATCGCTTCAGATCGCTTCAGTTATCGTTATTTTATTCGTTTTTGTCTCATCTGAAGAAGACCTACGAGGTCGAAACTCGTTGTGTTTTGTCTTGTGACTCATTTGTCCACATTTCTCTGGGCGGTTCGCTGACATTTATAATTAAGATTTGTTTAGATTTCTGCCTGCAGTCGTCTCAATTTGCAACTAGAGTTGGTAATATTTGTCATGTGCCTCAATAAAATTTGTCCTAATCCATTTTTACTTCCAGTAATTTTTTTCTTTCTTGTCACACCACCACTTACAGTTCTTTCAATGAAACACTCTAAACAGAGTTGGAAATATTTGTCATGTGCCTCTTTCATAAAACACACCATTCAGGCCATTTAACTAAACAAAACTCTCAACCGCTTTATCCTCAACAACAAAACTTGTGTCAGCATTCTTATAAACTACTTACATCTCTTTGCTGAAACCTAGATACAAAGCAATAAGCTGTCCAAAAACTAATGATCAGAAACCACACATAAACCACACTGATTCCAACAACAAATGAACAGTGGATGCTGCCAAATGCATACCACTTGTGTGTCCCAGCAAACACCACACGTCAGGCTACATACCAATGTCAGTGGCACAATTATGCTAAGAATGATAAACAATCTGCTCCATGGCCTATCACATGTAATCACAGGCTGTTCTGCAATCTAAATAGGTTACACACAATGCACATGAATGCATATAAACATGCAGGCACACACACACACACACACACACACACACACACACACACACACACACACACACACACACACACACACGTGTGTGTGCAAGCACATACACACACACAGAGACTTTTTATGGTAAGTCAGATGCATAATGTAAATTAAACAACTAAGAACAAAATTTTCACATGAAGTGATGAACATATTGTATTCGTGCCAACATGTATAAGTGCATATGTATACATGTTTCGTCTACGTGTGTGCGTGAGAATGAGAGAGAGAGGGAAAGAGAGAGAGAGACAGGCGCGCGCGTGTGTGTGTGTGTGTGTGTGTGTGTGTGTGTGTGTGTGTGTGTGTGTGTGTGTGTGTGTGTGTGTGTGTGTGTGCATGCTTGTCTGTCTGTCTGTCTATCTGTCTCAGTGTGTGTGTGTGTGTGTATGAGAGACAGAGAGAGGGAGAGGGGGGAGAGAGAGAGAGAGAGTGTGTGTGTGAGTGAGTGAGTGTGTGTGTGTGTGTGTGTGTGTGTGTGTGTGTGTGTGTGTGTGTGTGTGTGTGTGTGTGTGTGTGTGTGTGTGTGTGTGAGAGAGAGAGAGAGAGAGAGAGAGAGAGAGAGAGAGAGAGAGACAGAGAGAGAGAGAGACTTTGATTCACTTGAATTGCCTGGAGAACCCTTAGATCTACAGACACAACATTATAATGACATTAACATAATGATCAGACATCCAGGCAGGTCACATTTTGTGCTTCAATCAAGATACATAGTGACTTCACTAACATATGGTACCAATTATATTTTCATCTTTAGGTAGTCATGCAAATTTTTCAATATGAATTTGTAGATCGTCATTACATAGCATTTCACATGGCCTTTGTTTACACAAGTCTGGGTAAGGTTTATCGTCAGACAGCTGCTGCAGTAATTTTTGTCTCAAAAACTTTACTGGTTTTTTTTTTTGTTTGTTTGTTTTTTTTGCTGTCCCAATCTCTGCCCCACCTCAGAGGCAGTGCATCCACGCCGCTCATTCCGACCCCCCGTCCACAGCCACAGCCCGGTCGGCCCCGCTGCAGCCCGGCACCGGCAATCCACATGTAGCAGTCCATGTCAAGTCGTCAAGAGGCAACCCACCAGAGGAGACACTGCACTGCTGCCAAGTCACTTCGGTGGTGTTCAGTGGTGCCTGTTCTGATGATCTAACATGCGCAGGACACCACTTACTAAGCCCCCTACTGACGACAATAATTGCTTAGTAGTCGCGGAGCCCGCGTGAGTGAGCTCTCCCTCCAGAGGGCGCCACCACGTCCGTCCAACGACAGCCCCCATGGACTTGCCGGTACCAGTGACCCCGACGGAACTAAATCAAGACCACAGACATGGAGAGGACATCGAAACTGAGGTCACCATGACAGCAGGGCATGAAGGGCCACAGAATTTGAGACATTTTTTTAATGCTGATCGATGAGAATGAGGATGACGAAGATGATGCTACGGATTTCCATTTCGGTCTGAAACTACATGACAGGGCTGTACTCTACGCTTCCTTTCATAATAATATATCCCAGCGTCAACCAGGCCCGAGAGATACAGGCACCTGCAGTGTTGGTCAGGAAATTTGAGCAACACTCTCAGAAACGCATCCATTAAGTGGATGAAACTCGACTGTGTGGTCCCAGTCTTCCCAACTGAGTCCTCAGTGAAATCAACTCTGGGTAGGAACCGGTCGGGGCAGAAAAACCCACATGACTCTGATGGGATTCGAACCAACGACCTCCCAGCCGGGAGTCCGCGACACTAACCACTTCCCCAAGGCGACTGGTCAACTCAAAAGCTTTACTTAGTGCAGCTGTCAAAAAAGTTACTTTTATCTTCAACCCACACTAAATGCTTTGCACTTTTTGTCTTTACTCTCAGTATTTGTATCAGTCTCTTTCCATTGCAATTCATGAGCCTGAAAAGAAGTCTGCTGACTATGCATCTTTGTTCGATATACATATTAATATTATGTGTGTGTGTGTGTGTGTGTGTGTGTGTGTGTGTGTGTGTGTGTGTGTGTAGTAGTAGTAGTACTACTACTACTACTTCAGTTTTACGTCTGTTCTCTTATGTCATATTAGAAGAAGAGAGAGAGAGAAAGAGAGAGTGAGTCGGGTCGGGGTGAGAGAGAGAGAGAGAGAGAGAGAGAGAGAGAGGAGAGAGAGAGAGAGAGAGATGCATAAATGTCTGTGACCATGTAAGTCTATGTATGCATAATGTGGTTATCTAAGTGCACTTAAATGTCACTCTAAACATTCCTGCAACATACCTGCAAATAATCTTAAAGTAAATGCTTAACTGGACTACAAAAAATTTATCCTTTTCTTTACCTGCAGTCAATCAATCATTAAAGCAAACTATCTGGTGCCGATTCACAAAACATTACAAAAATATGTTCCTTGGTGTGGCTGATAAAAAAACTCATTTATTAATCACGAACATGTAAACAACATTCCTCATTTACAAGTGAAAGATATGTACCAATACAGAAATTTCATTTCAATATTTCATAAATTAAAACTTGATGCCTTAGGAACAAAACATACAAACGAAGTAAAATGTATTTGTGGAGAATGAAGAATAACCAGCTAGCATCTCTGTTTGACTGTTTACCTCTTCAAGCTCATTAACCACCATTATCAGGGGTCTTTGTGTGATGTCTTTTCAGATTTAAAGTTTGCCTTCAATGTCGTTTTTTCTTTAATTTGTGTGTGTGTGTGTGTGTGTGTGTGTGTGTGTGTGTGTGTGTGTGTGTGTGTGTGTGTGTGTGTGTGTGTGTGTGTGTGTCTGTGATGTGTGTGTGTGTGTGTGTGTGTCTGTGTGCTGTCTGTGTGCATGCATGAGTGTAAAAACATGCACTTGTGAAATCATATGTCTGTGTATGACTGTGTGGGTGAGCATGCACATGTCTATGTGTAAGATGATGTTTCTTGTTAAGCATGTACACAGCGGTGACTCTCAGATCGATAATCAAAAAAAAAAAAAACAATCCTGGCATCATTTACTGTGCCTTGCTATATTTGGCTGATTGAGAGTAAACGCCTCCATTCCATATAAAGTATTTTAAAAACAGGAAGTAGATGCAAGTGACAGAATGTATCCAAATACATGCACACATACCTGAAGCTGTGCATTCATGAGTGTATGCAAACAAGTCATAAGTACATACAGGCACGCACGCAGGACGTATGTACACACAAGTGTGCATTCCCTCAGTAATGCAGAACCCTTACACTGGATCTCCATTATAATTTTAATTCTATTTAACACTAGTGCAAGATACAGACTGACTCAATCAGTCATTACCATTCGTTTGAAACAAAAATGATCATCTGTCAACATACATGACCCTTTTTTTGACCGTCTTCTGTTATTTGCATAACTTATTGATAGCCACACACACGTAGGTTGAACAATAAACACCACCAAACACCTTGCCTGAGCTTCTTTGAACCAGCCCAGCCAAGAATCAACAATCAATTAACCTGATGTGTCCACTCCTCATGAAACAGGACTAATATTGATAAAGGAAACAAGCTGGGCAGAATGGATCCCAGCACCCAGTGACTAGTACTCAGAATGGCCTGCCTTCCCTACTATAGCTGCAGGTCAGCGAGAGGTCAGATATGTATACATCATGCTTGGCTGGCCAGTGTCCCCAAGCAGGATCACACTTCAACCCACGCTTTCTTCTGGAACAAAAGATCACTGACAGGAGGGGAGGGGGCAGGGCTTAAGTTCACCCACACCTATCTGAACGAGTAGGTCAGAGAATGAACGAGCAAGTCAGAGAATGAAACGCCTGTAGCAGTTGACAAAGACAGCCATAATGGAGACAGCCTAAGGGTGTGTCCAAGGAGTTGGGACACAAACGCGTACCCCTTTCAACAGAAATATGGATTATGATTTTTAGAAAAACTGTGAGCAGTGCTGACAGCTTGTGACCCTAAGAGCCTCTGGCTTACAGAAGTCAATTTCTCCTTCCAGTTTAAAACAAAAATGATAAAATGATACTATTAAAGACAGGAATTCTTTTTGATTAATAAGATTTCTACAAAGCCGCCAGGTGAATAATACTAAGAAATAAGAATCACACACCAAAATGTCTACATAGACTCAATGTGTGTGTGCGCGCGCGCACACACACACACACCTCATCCGCCTCCCCCCCCCCCCCCTTCCCCCCCCCCCCTTTCCACAGACACACTTATCAACGAAATGACTCATATATATATGCAAAAATAACATGAAAAATTCTGTCATCTGCTGACAAGTTCTTTGAAATGCTAATTATCCTGATTTCTTTTTTAATTACATTTGTCTCTCAGCTCTATCAACCAAACAAAAAATCTACCGTTTTTCTTTAACCAATACCGCAAATAATGGAAGTAAGCCTGCATGTACCCAACATTATGCAAGGTTTTATGTATAATGACTAGGCTATATAAGGTAAAATCTAAATCCTCTTGTGGAAGTCCTACAAAAATTCTTCACAAATGAAAATTTTGCTGTCATTTGACTTGAGACCTTACCTGCAATCCAACAAACACCTACTCTGCAGCAGGCAACTTGCATACATGCACTTGATTAAAAAAAAAAGTCAATTCCCATCCTGTTTTTCCCCACACAGGTAAACTAAAACTGTCGAGTCAGAGACTACTGCATTTAAATTTTAAAAAAAGATTTATTTCAAGCAATGCTCAACTTACATCCTGGCAAGGTTGTAAAAACATCTACAGGCATAAGTATCCTTGTATGCTGCTTAAAACGCATAACCCCCCCTACACACACACACACACATATATGTAAACGCGTGCACGTGCACACACACACACACACACACACACACACACACACACACACACACACACACACACACAAGCATGCATGCGTTCGTCCATGCAGACACACTTGAAACACGCACACATACACACACTCGCACACTCTAATACACACAGCAGGTAACAACAGCTTTCCATTAATCACACCTGTTAAAAACCACAGATCCTGCTCCTAAATCCTAAAATGAACAAACATACAAAGAAAACATGAAGCAACAGGTACATTTTTTTGTGAGTCAGAACTGTTGTGATCAGTTAAATGATATCAATTTCTGCTTGTTGATGAGATAATTTTCTTTGAACGCCTACAAATCCTACATAACTTATGCATACATGCCTTCCTTTTCAAACTGCGCTCCCAGAGAATACTTACAGTTTTTGTTCACTTTTCCTCCTGCTCTGCTGGACGTCTTGCACACCTCAGGTCTGAAACAGTGAGAGTATGATTGACAGTGGTTATATCAATAGGATCTGTGTGCATGAAATTGAAAGCAAGTGCGCATGCATGTGCATACATGTGTGTGTATACCTGTGCGCACATGTGTGATGTGTGCATAAGTTTATGAGTATGTGATTGATTCTTTTGTGCCTATTCTTAGCTTCAGCATTACTAACAGAGCATACACAGCTCCACAATATGATAGAGAATGTCATGATCTTATATAAGAAAGTTTTGTCTTAGGCAACAGTGGTGCTCTACAAAGAAAACCAGGATGAGATGAGTTGCTTTATATCGAAGGTAGGTGTGTGTATGGCGTGTGTGTGTGTGTGTGTGTGTGTGTGTGTGTGTGTGTGTGTGTGTGTGAGAGAGAGAGAGAGAGAGAGAGAGAGAGAGAGAGAGAGAGAGAGAGAGAGAGGGAGACTGTATGAAAGTGTGTTGCTGTTGCTGTTGTTGTTGTTGATGTTGCTGCTGGGTTTTTTTTTTTCCTTCTTCAATTAAGAGCATGGGCAAGACTGTTAACATCTGAACCATTTTCATGCAACTGGCTCTTTCATTTCTAATTTTGTCTTTAAACATTGGATTTCTCCTATTTCCGCGACTTTTGTGCACATCCAACTCAAAAGCATGAAAAATCTCCAGTTCGCCAGAAGGCTTGCCAGTACAAAAACCTAAAGGCTAAAAAGCGTTAAAAAGGATCAATACCCACTAGACCATATGGGCAGCCCCGCAGGCTCACTCAACACACACACACACACACACACACACACACACAGAGTAAGAGACTGTGCACTGTGCAGGTGATAAAATGGGGTCCCCTTGCAAGGCTTCATCAATCAATACCTCTCGACTTCACAGCCTAGGTTGGCAAAACGGGTACACCACAGAGTGGGCCCAGAGCTGCTAATTGCCGCCCTGTCTCCTAGTACCCAATCGGACTGCAAGGCTGATCTGGGCCAGTGACAACAGCTGTTCTTCTCCAGGAAAGGGTGTGGAAGAGAAAGGAAGAAAACTAAAATAAAGCCGGACACCTTCTAATGCAATCAGACTTTGCCAGAAAGGTGTAATGGTTTAAGGTTATCTCAGGGCGCAACACTGGTCTCAGGCACTGTTGCTGTATGGTTTTTAAAATAGGATAAAAACTTTACAAAATATAGAAAGATAGACACATACGTGTGTCAGTGTGTGTGTGTGTGTGTGTGTGTGTGTGTGTGTGTGTGTGTAGTGTGTGTGTGTGTGTGTGTGTGTGTGTGTGTGTGTGTGTGTGTGTGTGTGTGTGTGTGTGTGTGTATGTGTGTGTGTGTAAACACACTAAATGGTGCTTTAGGGTATTACTCTTTTTCACACACACACACACACACACACACACACACGCATGCACGCATGCACGCACGAATGCATGCGCAGGCACACACACACACACACACACACACACACACACACACACACACACACACACACACACACACACACACACACACACACACACACACACTCTTTAGATCTACAACAGTGGGAAACCTTAAACATGTCACACAGGGGAAATTAGTATAATCTGAACGCCCTAACTATTAACCCTTATTTCTCATCAATTGTAACTGAGAAAAATAAAATTACTGCATTTAAAAACTAATTGCAATTAACTTTACAAGATTTTTCATTATTTTAAAACAAGTTTTATGAAAGGTCCAATTTAACCAATCAAGTGTTCAAAGTAAACGTACTCAGTGGGTAAACTGAACCTGATGGGTACAGACGCAAATGGATAACATGAACTACTTTAACAAAAGAAAACTACATTGCAAAGGTTTTAGGATTCAAAGAGTATGACCAATTAACGTATACTGATTTCACACACCACACACACACACACACCATAATAATAAGACTACAGTTACATTTGGTAATTTTCAGCGTCAGAAGAGGCAACACTCACAAGCCATAAATCATGCTTGTCTCAGCTTTTAAGAGATATGAAGAGAAAAAAGATAAAGATTTCAAACTCTTTTCGATCAGCTTATTTTGTGTGTTAATTTTTTTGTGACACCATGTCAGAAAAGGGAGTCCACCTATGCGAAGTGCTCTGCAAAATAAAAGTAAATAAATAAATAACCCCTACACTGCTTAATCAACTTCTAAGCCTGGTACATTGTTGTTATTTTGGCACAGATCAATATGACAATTTCCCCCTGGGATAACCTGAATGCAAGAGGCATACATCCATCTTTGACACCTGAGGTTCTGACATTAGAATCAAATATTCTTCCTCTGTTTTGCAACAGAAACTCTTTTGTGTGTATGTGTGTGCACGTGTGTGCGTGTGCATGCAAACACACACTTGTGTGTGTGTGCACACATGTGTGCATGTCTGTTTACGTGTGCGCGCGCGCGTGCGTGCGTGCGTGCGTGCGTGTGTGTGTGTGTGCATGCGTGCATGTCTAACTAATACATTAACAAAATGGAAAGATAAGGATCCAGGACTTGGGCTTTCTCTAGAAAATCCAATTAATTCATTTATTCATTTAGAAATTAAGCACCTTTTCTACTGATTATACAATTGTCTGGTCTGATCAACTGTGTCAGCAGTCCAACAACAGAAATTTATCATAGCCAGTTTCACTGTCGTCATTTGGAAGACCTTGTCTAAAACATATACTGATCCCACTGTGACAATTCACAAAAATGACAACTAAGTCACAGACCATCACTGTACTGTAGCTAGTACCTTTTTTTTTTTTTTTTTTTTTTTTTTTTACTATTTTCATCACTTATCAATACTATCACAGGTTTTAATGGATTCAACTGACAACATTACAGGAATAATTTATAAACACCAATAACATATATACCTTATCCACGCTTTCTTCTTTATATGGATGAGATCTTTGTGCAAAGAAAATAATAATACACAGTGGCATCTCAGACTGCAAATCCAACATATTATATGTTCTTCAGTATACTGAATACCACATCAGTCCAATTTACCTCCCTCTTTCCAATGTTAATTGTAAAAAAATTAACCAATTTGAAGGCCCCGTCCACACCAAGACCCAGGGTCTGTATTTTCAAACAGTTAGCAATCCAATGTTACACAAGGATTACAATGGAAAGCTCCAAACATGATTCTTTATTCCCTTACAAAAAAATTAACCCTACTCTCTCACTCTGTGACTCTTCTTAAGAGGATAGGCATTTGTCTATAATGTGAAATGTCACATATACAATAAGGTGACTCTTGACTTGAGTGTTCAGTTGCACAATACCCTTTTTTTTTTTTTTTTTCTTTATAAACATCAAGTGATGATATTCCTGACACACACAGCCTTTGACCAGATAATGTGTTTTTTCTGGAGTTAGTTTTCTTATTATTACTATCAGTATCATAGCCCACATGACCACATAGGGCTTTTTCAGGGCTACCATCACGTTAGGAGAAAGGGTTGTTTCCAGCAAACGAAAAAAGAACAAAAAACCCACAGATGTACTAATAATACATCAAGTTTAGAATAATTATGAATGATAATCAAACTGAAAAGATTAGGCTGTGCTGAGGGCTTAAGGTGCATTCCCTTTCAAGCCAGAATAAGAAACCTTGGGGGCAAGGGGGGGGGGGGGGGGGGGGGTCATTAAAAAAAATATATTATGCCAAACATGCCAAGGGAAAAAAAGTACAGCTAGTTTCTGCTCTGGACAGTGTATCCAGCTGCATTATTAGGCTGCTAAATAACCACACACAAAACAAAGGTGGCATAGTATCAGCTGTAAATAGAAACAAGTGTAGACTTTGGGGGGGGGTGGGGGAGTGGGGGAGGGGAGGAGAATAAACCACAAAGGCAGAAAAAAAACTGTAGACGACAGTCAAGAAAGACAAAAAAAGTAAACAAACAGTCAAAGAGAGGTAACACTAAATCACAAGCACAGAATGTCAGAAAGCAGCGATACAATTGGTTCATGAGCCAGCATCCCAATAGCTTATCTTAAATGACAATTTTCATGAATTCTATTTCTGTAGTCATAAAGCTGAACGATGGGTAAGGCGAACTACAGCTCTTTAGGAAATTTTAACAGAATACATACAGAAACACCAACTGTTGGGCTAGTTCATTAAATGCTGCAACTTGTCAAAGTATCCCTAAAGTAAAATATCAATATCTTTTCAAGCTACTCAGCCAAGGTATACAGACTTACCAGAGGTGAATCACAAGTAATAAGTATAACCTAATAAACTGGAGCTCAAAGTTGAACTCTGATGCCAGGTTTAAACAAATTTAACTGGGGAACAGTAACAAGAATGTAACCTTTGAACGGAAGCTCACACAGTATACAAATACATATCTGGTGTCCAAGCACACTCACACAAACTCTCTCTCTCTTTCTCCCCTATCTACACCCCTCCCCCAACCCTTCTCCCATGGAATTGAGGGTCAAAAATAAAATTAAAAGTTTAGTGTTCATATATATATTGCAACCAAGTCAAGTTACAAATCCCAATAAACCACCTGTTGTTTCTTAAGTGTGTGATATGTACACATGTCATTCATAAACCATACAGTTTCAGTCATGTATACATAGCGCCTGGAGTGCACAATAAATACACACTTAAGATAAATATATTGTGTACTGAACTCACACAATGTCTGTAAATGAAAAGAAACCATATTAACAATCATAAGACCAATAACTGTAAGAATACACAAACAGCTGGCCTGAGGTGGGGCAGATGGGGGGAGGTGGACTGCGGAGAAGGTGGAAGAAACAGGGGCGAGAAGCATAATAACCATATGCTTATCATATAATGCGATAGTCAAAATAAAACACATTCTTCATAAAGCTAAGTTTAATTAATTTAGCAAATTCTTGTTTGTTTCGTTGCGTTTTACTTTTACCTTTACATCTATCTTTCATACCAATAACAATGGAAGAACTGAAAGAGATCATACTGTGCACAGGATGAAAATCTAATATTGTGAATCATGTACTGTACGAATTTTGCAAACAGGAGGAAATCACCCAACATTTCACAGTTTTACTCATTCAACACTGCACTTGAGCAATGCTCAGGTGCTGCTGAGCAGCACCACAGCCCTGCGCCCAAGCAATGCTCAGCCAACTGCCCTGATGTACATTAACTGGTATAACCCCAAACCAAAGCAAGTTGCAGTTTTCAAATTTACCACAGTTACAGACAAAAGTTTTGTTTGTAATATCTTAAGTTTTCAAGAATCTGGATCAGAACTGAGTCTAAAAAGTGAAATAATGCTTGCATCTGTCAAAGCATCGTACGTCCACAGATACTTAATAATGGATTTTAATGTGTTGTCAAAGAATTCCTTCTGTTTAATATATATTATTTAAATAATAGTGTGGAGTTTTTCACATCTTGGTAACATCATTTTCCAGATATTTAGAGCTGAAGTGAAGTACCTACTCTGTTCACATAAAAAAAATTTTTTTTTGTCTATCAAAGCATTAAAAGTCCAAATGTTCATCAGACCTGATGAAATGTTAATATCATGCTACACAGTCATTTGCCCATAACCATGTGGTTTTTCAGCCTTTTAGCATATAGTTTTTACAATAACAGAGTCTACATGAGACATTCATTCTGTTCATGCAGTGAACACAAACTAGGCAGGCTGGAGAGGCTGCCCAGGCTGTAAACTCAGTAAAGTTGAAAGAGCTGCACTTGTCATTCTCCTCATGCACATTAAAATAGTTTTGCATGTTACAACTATTTATATGTTCAAGCCGATGAACTCTCCTAGAGCCTCTTTCATGTGCTGTCACTATCAAACCAGATATGACACATTCTTTCTTGTGTACTGCGGCCATCATACCAGACACAGTACAGATTGGTGCCGCTGTCACTAGAGGCTGTTTCCTAAGATTGACCAGTTTCCTGTTGCTCACATGGCAACCATCTTGAATGAACAGCACCTGCTTCGACAGCTTTAATCGTTTTTCTGAAAAAATACGGAATCTCTCAATACTAAACTAGATCTACCACAGAATATAACCTGAACTTCCCAAGTCTAACTGCTCGGTCATTTTTGTGTACATGTTAATACACCATATATCACAGACATTTTCAGCCAAGTCTAACTGCTCCGTCATTTTTGTGTACATGTTAATACACCATATATCACAGACATTTTCAGATTTTCTTCTAATTTCGATGATGACATGCAGCAAAGTCAGATATAAACTATGCCCTGAATACCATTTTTCTTTCATCAGTAATGTCAGTCATCTTAAGAAGTAACTCTGCTTTCATACATCCACACTTCACAGACCTATCTATCTAAGTAATCGTATTGCTATCTTTTATCTTATGAATTATTAAAATACTACAAAATTTATCAAAATGCTATGCGTTACAAATTATATGTATGTACATATCATAAACAATATATCACTTCTCCATTTCATTCTGTTTGGAATTCTGGTTTGTTTTGACTTTGACGAAGCAAGTTTGAATGATCTACTACAAGTTATCCAGTTTAAAACATCAAACACACTGTCATTCTAGTTGTCTACAACCTATTCTAAACATTCTTTTTTTACCCCTAGGTTGTGTGTGGCTCTAGCAGGTTACACCAATATGGTTTGACTGAATGACTTAAGTGCGTGACTGCAACTGGACTGAATCATTTGAATACATGAGTACTTGGAAGCCCAAGCGGCAGGCAGACCATCAAATTATCTTATATCTGTAACAGCATCTCATGAAGAGACAAGCCTTTACTTCATGCATTGTTGCATCTATTGTTTCCTTTGGCTCAAGTCGTACATTGTTTGCACGCCATGCTGTGCTAGGACTGGAGACAGGACAGGTGTGTGCATTGCACTGACTGAGCGAAAAACTGAGACAGAGAGAGAAAGATAGCTACACACACACACACACACACACACACACACACACACACACACAGAGAGAGAGAGAGAGAGAGAGAGAGAGAGAGAGAGAGACAGACAGACAGACAGAGAGAGAGAGAGAGAGAGAGAGAGAGAGAGAGGCAGTTAAACAGGCAGAGACATCATGGAATGAAGGGGGAGTACTGAAAGTGGTTAAGGAACTCTTCCTGTTACTCTAGGTTCTGATTAACAGAAACTGCTGTTTCAGGAGTGGTAATGGTCAGTAAATTCTTGCATCAATAATCTGCCAAAAGTTTCAACAACAGGAGGTTCTCACTGTTAATCCTACCCCTGCACACTCCCCTCTTCAACAGTCTATAGACCGTCACTGCAGGCCCTGTGAATATCAAACTGAATGATATTTACTTCCGAATAAGAAGTTCTACATTTACTATTAACTTATTATGCTGTTCATACTACTCCCTCAAATCTACAAGTCTCTCAAAAAAATTGCAAAAATTTTCCATAACCACAAAAAAGTCAGGCTGAATGTTCTGTCTTTGTTTTCATTTCCACAGAAATAATGACACTTGACACTGTCTGTAATTTTGATTTTTTTTTTTTTTTTTTTAATTTTTTAAACAGTATTGTTATTGACCAAAACACTGTAGCAGAAATAAATCTAGACCCACTTTAATCTTAATCCATTTACATTTTTGTTGCAAAGTTCTATCCACAGCCAAGTCAACATTCGATTTTTTACCCACCACTTACCACTTGCACAAAAAACATTTTTATCAACTGCTTCCAGTAGCACACCATAATATTCTCAAGCTTTTCATCACATTTGCAGTAATTTGTTGTGCCTTTGTTCTTTGATTACATTTCATACCATTCATTTTATTAAAAATAACTGTTACTGACTTGCACAAATCATATAATCTAGGTAATTAATGCTGATGGTCAACTTTTCACAGAACAATTTTTAACTTAGAAAACATTACTTATCATCAACATGATGTGTTTCTCTGAAAAACAGAATGAATTATTACCAACTCTTAACTTGGTGATGGAACAGTGATTCTGCGGGCATCTCTTTTGCCTCCTGAAAGACACCTGTTCGTAAAATATTCAAACACTATAAACACATCCTTCTAAAATTCAGCATGTTCTCTGGCATGTAATCCTGTTGGCTGTACCTTTCTACAGACGTAGTCTTGTGACTAGCTATGTATAAATGTTTTTACATTTTAATATTTCAGTGAAAATCTTTTTTTAGCGACGTCATTTTCACAGCCTGCATAAAGACTTCCATATCAGAACACTTACACCCAAATATCTAGTGTTATGAACCGAATATTTTCTTTTTTAGTTTTTATCTTGTCAGATCTATTATCACATATAATACATCTGAAACACATTGTAACTGCTTTCTCTCCTTGCACAATCACCAGGTCGGTTCCTCTAGTGACGCCAGTAAGTCTGCTTATTGTAATGGCTCATGTATCAGGATCCCAAACAAAGTATTCCCTGCACAGACACACGCTTGAGACAGTTTGACACGCCAAGTTCTGCAGGGTGTAGATCACCACTAGGATTAAAAAAAAAAAGAAAAAGAATGCTGCTCCAGCTGAAGCCAGCAGAACACGCACTTCTCTAATAACTCATGGGATACCCTACACAAATCAAGATGAATAACAGCGAGGATGGCTTCTCCCTGACCTGTCTTGATAATGCGTCAAGTCTGTGGGAAATCCTACTGTGGTTTTGATTTATTGTAAAATATTTTCTACAGCTAAAAAGGGGGAAAAAAAGAGGGGGGGGGGGGGGGGGTGTCCATGGTCAAGTGGTTAAAAAGCCTGTAGGGCTGATGGTCATGAAGCTGAACCATGCATGGGGGCAGATTTTTTTCAGACTGAAAACCCTCTGTGTCCACCCAGCAGAAAACAGGTACCCAGTTCAGTTCAGGGAAGGTTAAAGATGACATGCCATTCCCTAGACATGGTAAGTCTCTGACAGGTGCCCTATGGCCAATCAGCTCTGGACACTTAAACCTAACTTTTTCTTAAGATATTCTTATTGCAGTTTGAGTGTGTGGAACTCTCCGCTGTGATCTAGTCTTGTTGAGAAGCCCCTAACAGGGGAAAGGCTTGGGGATGGGGAAGAGAGGTTTGTGAGTGTGTGCTGAGAAAAAAAAAAAAAAAAAAGGGGGGGGGGGGGGGGTATCCTCATTCTGACAAGATCTCTACAGTATGCATGGAAGGCACTCTTTACATTAACTTGCAAATTCTGAACTTTTCAAGTTAATTCAATACCACGCATATAAAAAAGATCAACACTACTACATAAACCCAGGAATATGGAATGGAATAAGCTGCAGCTCCTTAGGTATTCACTAACAGAGTATGGACAATAATCGGTTCAGGTGTCATGCGTCATAAGATGGATTTTGAAAGGACTGGCTTGTATCTAGCCGAGTACCCCTCTCACCTCCCATGGATGCGATGTTGTTCCAATAACTGAATAAGATAACTACCATCAACATCATGATAAATCCCCCCCCCCCCCCCCCCCCACCCCTGTTTACCCACTCTTTTTGGTCTCACCTTCTTTCTCTTTCCTTCTATCATGTGTGTGTGTGTGTGTGTGTGTGTGTGTGTGTGTGTGTGTGTGTGTGTGTGTGTGTGTGTGAGTGTGTGTGTGTGTGTGTGTGTGTGTGTGTGTGTGTGTGTGTGTGTGTGTGTCTGTCTGTCTCCGTGTGTGTGTGTGTGTGTTGTGTGTGTGTGCTGAGAGTGTTATGTGTGTGTATGTGTGTGTGTGTGCATGCGTCTGTGTATGTGTGTGTGTGCGCGCGCGCGCGCGTGCGTGCGTGCATGTGTGAGGTGTATGTTTGTGTATGTGTGTGTGCATGTGTATGTGTATGTGTGTCTGCGTGCATCAGCATCTTGTGTGTGCACGCACACTTGCATGTGTGTGTACGCACACTTGCATGCACGTGTGTATGTGTGTGTGTATGTGTGTGTGTGTGTGTGTGTGTGTGTGTGTGTGTGTGTGTGTGTGTGTGTGCGTGCGAGTGAGTGTGTGCCTGTATATGAGTGTGTGTGCACTGGTTGCCACTGGTCTTATGACCAAAAAGAAGCTACTGAAGCAAAGACCATGGCCTGAATACAAACATTCAACAATGACAGTTTGACAGTTTGTCCAAGCACATGATCACAATAACTTGTCAACTTGCAAGGTATAAAAATTTACGTGTGTTTTTTTTTTTTTTTTTTTTTTTTTTGTGATAAGCTATAGTTATGCTGTTTCAGTATTTGGGGTTCTGTCCGATTCACGTTTAAAAACACAAGCTCATACTCTCAACATGTTCCACACTAAACCAGTGTCTTTACTCTTTTCTTTAAGTAAACAATTCAATGTGGCAATGTGTCAGATGGATTTGCCAAGCACACATTAGCATTTACATGAGCATACCACATACTGATAACAAAAGTAATAATAATATTTTTCTAATTTAGCCCGTACATCCAGAGCTCTGACTGCAGCACTTAAAAACATAAGAAATGTACAACAAAATCAAGAAGCACTTCCAATATCACATTCCTCCCCCCCCCCCCCCCCCCCCCCCCCCCCCCCCCGCACACACACACACACACACACACACACACACACACACACACACACACACACACACACACACACACACACACACATATACACCCACCCACGCACCACACTGTGCTCACACATCTAGCAAATCAAACATGCATAATTCAGGAAGCAACAAAGGACTGAGTAGTGACAGAAACATGGTCTTTGTCCTGCACTTTCTTTGTCTGTGTCCTTGGCGGTAACTAACCCCCTCTCTTTCTAAGTAAGAAAAATTGATTAAAACTGACCTACTTTTCAGAAATCGACTATGAGAAACAAAGCAGAGACAATCATTCCTTGACATCAGTATGAATATACTGACAAATGAAAACATAAACCAAATGTACAACAAAACCCATAAACACACTTTCAATATAACATTCTCCCACTCCTTTCTCTGTCTCTTTCTAAAGCACACACACACACATACCCACAAGCATGCATACACGCACCATTATGCTCACACATCTAGCAACTGAAACATGCATAATTCAGGGAGCAACAAAGGGCCGAGTAGTGACAGAAACATGATCAAAATTCTTTTGAAATAAAAGGTCTTAACATGAGATTTGATTAACAGAAAGATTCTGAATGCCTGAGAAGGAAAAGAAGATTGTTTCAGACTGCTAGAGCATGATAAGTTTGAGAGAAGGATTTCAAGGAATTTTTCAAAACTCATACCCATGCTGCTCACACACACACACACACACACACACACACACACACACACACACACACACACACACACACAGAACGACAGACATACACACAGTGACACACACACACACACACACACACACACACACACACACACACACACACACACAGAACGACAGACGACAGACATACACACAGTGACACACACACACACACACACACACACACACACACACACACACACACACACACAGAACGACAGACATACACACAGTGACACACACACACACACACACACACACACACACACACACACACACACACACACACACACACACACACGTTTACAATCACACAGACCGGTGCAAACACATCAAAAGGCACAGCCTTCCTAACCCCATCCTTACCTCACGATTACAACACGCTTGCTTAATTAATTAATAGCTCTGGTTGTAACATGTCATAATGTGAGTGAACAAACTCCAAACAGATGAAATTTGCCCAGTCAAAGAAAGACGACCAGCAGCAAAATCCTAAGTGTCATTTTTGGTCGAAAACAACACTAATGCTGCAAGCCTGATGTGCTGAACATTGCATAACCTGTTGCCACTGTTATGCTATAAAAAAGAACAAAAATCTATCAGCAATTCACTTGCTTAATTATTTTTTTTGTTGGACCTACAAAAAATCTACAAGCAGTCACAAGATAAGTTGAAATAAGTAACAGACAGATAAAATAATGATACTAAATATACATTAAAAAAAAAAAAAATCAAAAAAAAACGATTCATGAACAAATGCAGTGATCAAACATGAAAATTAATATTCATGATGGTGATTCATAGATACAGGGATTTTGTTTTCAGCTAACAAGTTTGGAGGTGCTGGCAGAACCCCTGACATATCAAACTGGAATAAAACACTGGACTAGACTGTGAACTTGAAACCTAATGGTCTTAATCTCACTTATAAAGTTATATTCCCTCTGATTCATGTAAATCTGAAGAAAAGCCCTGACGACCTTGAAAAAGCCTGTTAATTCATGTAAGAACCTGAGAAGTCTTATCGTTAATGTATGCGTATCTGTGTGTGTCACTGTGTGTGTGTTAATGTGCAAACTTGTATGTTGTGTGTAACAGTAGGCGTGCATGTGTGTGTGCGTGCATGTGTGTGTGTGTGTGTGTGTGTGTGTGTGTGTGTGTGTGTGTGTGTGTGTGTGTGTGTGTGTGTGTGTGTGTGTGTGTGCATGCATGTGTGCATTCAATGCACACAAATGCACACATGCATGTCCATGTGCATATGAGAGGAAGCAAAAGAATGAGAGAGTAAGGATGCAAGAGAGAGACAAAAAAGACAGGGGTAAGGCATGACAGAAGGGTGGGGTAGACAGCTGTTTACTGCGCAAAATAACTTGACAATGCAGCCCATCATCCAGACAGCATCAAACTCACTTGCTCTCTCTCTCTCTCTCTCTCTCTCTCTCTCTACTCTCACTCTAACACACACACACACACACACACACACACACACACACACACACACATCCTAAACACAAAATACATGTGCACACATTTTCTTCGTTTTTTTCCTCTTCTGATGTGCTATGTTTGTAAATTCATTTTCTCTGTTTACCCTTTTAATGTTTGAAAACAGAACCTTGCAAGTTGTACCTGACATGTTCACCTGCTTTATCTAGCTACTTTGTTTGCAACATTAACTCGATTACAAATTTTTCATTGATTTTGTCTCACATGGACACCTGCTTTTAATTCTCCCTTTTAAACTCCAATTGTTTTCTGGTTTGCATTTGAAAAACATAGAAAACAAACTGATTAAAATTAAATAAATGACAAAAAAAAATGAGAGTTAAGCTCTAATTCACGACACTGCTGACAGTCCACTTTTAGAGAGAAAAAGAATGCCTCGACAGTCAGGGTAGCAATCAATTATGCACCAGTCAAGATTATCTGAAGCATGTTTATTGACGAGATAACATTATTTGGAAAGAGAGGGGGTTAATTACAGCTAAGGACAGACAGACAGAGTACAGGACTAGATACTGTCTGTGCGTGTGTCTGTGTCCTTGGCGGTAATAAGCCCCCTCTCTTTGACTTTCCAAATTTGTTTCATTTTCCGCCCTCAGTCACTCCGTTTTGAAAGATCACATTAGTTTTTGGTTGTTTTATAGATCTCTTAAGTAAATGAACTGTAATCAAAATGATTTTCCATGTTCCTTATAATGCATAACTGGGGTCACTTTACATACAGATTTCACACTCGAATCACAGTCACATTCAATGTCATGTCACACTGAAGAGATCAACAAAAATAGCGACAATGTCCTAACTACCACCTATGCTGTGGAGGCGATCCAATACATTATATTTTCAAAATTGTGATTACATACAAGTATGACACAAGGCCAGTTTTGTATGTATTTAAATATTTTTTCTTTGTTAATCTTATAATCTTCATTTGGAAGGGCATCAGTAAATGTTTTAGTTCAAAGATTCGAGTGAATGTCATTAGAAAACACCATTAACATTACTAGTCGTCACTTGTATGCCAAATAAACACGCCGGCCTTAACATCTGACAGAAAAAAAAAATGCCAGAAGTTATCCAAGTACTGGGGTTTTGAGACTTAAAAGACCCCTGTACTCTGGTTTGACAGAAATTAATTTTGTCATACACTGTAGATGGACTTCCTACTTCAAAAACACTCTCTTGAGATGCTAGCTGTAAAACTTGTTCTGTTGGAATGCAACATCCACAAGTGATCGGTTGCTTTAACGAACAAAACAAGAACGACCGGAAAGCGCTTTCCTTTAGAACTACTAAAATTTCCAGTTAGCGAAAATAGCTTACCGAACTGTCTTCACCGACGTGGTCAATGTCTGTGCTTGGTACAGTGGCAATGTAGAATTTTTAGCTCATTATGATAGGTATCAGCTGTGTGGCCGCTTTTCCCTTCAGAATTTGAACTATACTTTAACAGACTGAACAACAATCATTAAGACAACCAGCACAAGCCAAGGCGCAACACTGAACTGCAACAGTTGTTAAATCCTACAGAGTGAGACTTACTGAAAGAATTCGACACAACGCCCATTTTCATCCGGCTTACTACTCACCAGTTTCGGAGATAATCGAAGAAGTACTATGTCTCAAAAATAATCTACGAATAAATAAGTCAGCCTTCTCTCAATCTTGAAATTAACACAAATAGTCTAAATTCCACACAATAAGGTGATACGTCAACACACAGTTTCCTCGATTCGTCGTCACCTGCGAGCCTCCCCGTGGTGGGTCAAGGTAACAAACTGTGTCAAAGTACGGATCGGATCGTGTACGGAGACATGCCAAGAAAATATAAAGTTACATCTGGATATTGAACGTTTGCATTACTTTTTGACTGAAAACCATGATCTGGTATCCTCGATCAAATACACCTTTTACCTGATTTCATTGTTAATGTTTTCATGACATATCCGAATGCTGTTGAAGAAAATGGGGTGCACACAGAATTAGCCATGTTACTGGCGGATATGCATCAATCCTGTTCTCCATGTGATTCACACACACACACACACACACACACATATGCGCGCGCGCACGCGCGCACACACACACACACACACACACACACACACACACACACACACACATGTACGTGAAATGCGTTGTGCAAACATTGCGAATCGTTCAGATTATCTGTTGATGGAATCTGTTTGAAACACGGCCAGTCTATCTTTCAAACGGTCCCATGCCGTCAGAACCCCCTCCATGGCTTTACTTCCCCCCAGGTCCGACTGGGCCGAGACAAATCTTAAATAAATGTCAGCGAACCGCCCAGAGAAACGTGGACAAACGAGTCACAAGACAAACCACAACGCGTTTCGACCTCTTAGGTCTTCTTCAGGTGCAATAAACATGAAACAAATAACGAAAATGCACTTAGCTTTGATCGCTTCTGTGTTCAGCGCAAGAACACAGAAGCGATCAAAGCTAAGTACATTTTCGTTATTTGTTTCATGTTTGTTGCACCTGAAGAAGACCTAAGAGGTCGAAACGCGTTGTGGTTTGTCTTGTGACTCGTTTGTCCACGTTTCTCTGGGCGGTTCGCTGACATTTATTTAAGATTTGTTTAGATTTCCGCCTGCAGTCGTTTCACTTTGCAACTGGGCCCAGACAGATAAAAAAAAAATGTTTTCCCAGGTCTATGTTCACCCAAAAATCTGTATTCCACCCACGTCCTACCTTGTCTTCCTCCCCATTATCATCTGTCCCTCTCCCCATCTCCCACTTCCCCTCCCAGATCTTCGTTCCCACTCACCTTTATGATATTCCCAGCGACAAAACCAAAATGTCCTCCCACCCCAACCTGTCCCCTGGCATGGACTAGCTCCTCGTTCCTCTCAGACAGTACAGGCTAACCCATGTTGTCCCCCTCCCTCCTTTGTCTCCCCTCTGGACAGTTTCGGCTAAATGGAAGATCCGAACTCCAGACCTACATCTGTAATTTGCCCCCCCCCCCCCCCCCCCCCCCCCCCCCCCCCCCCCCCCCCCCCCCCCCCCGAAAATGTCACACAACTGCTTGCTCAATGGCATTAACGCATGTGGTC
>JADBJO010000949.1:275532-285532 GCA_016801955.1 Conus betulinus | reverse complement strand
TAGTCGCTGGGGAAACCTGAGGACCGCAGACGCAACCTCCCCTCGGTATCTGTCTCTGTCAGCAGCCGCCGGCAGCAGCTCACGTGTATGGAGTCCGCTCCATTTTTTGATGTTCTCATGCCAGTTCTTCCGCTGTCTTCCTCTTCTTCTTCCGCCCTCGATGGTGCCTTGCATGATTGTTTTGGACAGACTGACTCGAGAGTATACTCGCCTTATCAGAATAATTTCGGCATTGTATGTGCGTGCACATGTATATTGAATGTTATTTCCGAGAAAGAGAAGATGGAGGCAGGAGGCAGGGGGGGGGGGGGGGGGGGGGGGGGGGGGGGGCAATTTTGGGCGGGGGAGGGTGGGGGACACTTTGAGCTGCCGCCGGCAGGGGGGGGGGGGGGGGGGGGGGGGAGTAGCCGGGGGGGGGGGGGGGGCAGTCAGGGGTCAAACGGGACAGCATGAGCTAACCAAAACTGCTCCCCTGAACAGTAGGGGGCCAGTCCAATCTGTTTGAGGGATAGTGTGGGCTGGTAAGCCCTACTCCGGCACTCCCTCCCGGTCTGCGTTTAACAGATGTCACCTCAACGTTTATGTTTACGTTTGTTACCGCTTCGCCCCATCCCTGTCGTGTGACGTCAAATCTGTCAGCGATCAAGATCAAAGTCAAGGTCAAGTTGCTCAGAATCGGACATTGTGACCAAAATCGAGGTCACTTAAATATCGAGTGATCCATTCTTGGTAAAGAAATTTAGAATGGGTTGTAATGATCTGGAGTACTGTTAAAGTGTTGTCAGCTGTCTAGGACGGGACACAGTTACTCAGACGTGGCAGAAAAGTCAACGAGCCTAGAACGTGTCGTGGTGACAGTGAGCTTCATAAACAATTTGTGAAAATACGATGGGCAATAGTTATTCACCGCAAGATAAGGGTAAAGTGACTGAGAAATGGATACTGAGATCCAGATCAGGTTTACTGGTGGAGGGACCCTGAGTGTGTCATGCTGTCCCATATCCAGGTTAAATCTTGGAGGTCCAAGACTGGGTCATGGTAACTCAGCGTTATGTTAAATATTAAGTAACCCAGAAAGTACTGTGTCAACCCACACATACATTAAAGCTCAAGAGACCAAGAAGAGGATACTGCGATTCTGACTAAGAGTAAAATCTTGTAGTTCACACAGTGTGTCATTGTGAACAAGTTTGAAGTTATAGGTAATTGACTCAGTATGTCTCACGGAGACATAGACATAGATTAAAGGTTAACTGACAACGAGTCGTCATATTACAGTGGGTAGTGTCACGGATTTCCAGCAGGGGAGTTGTGGATTCGATTCCCCTGACAGCCATTCATATTTGTGGGATTTTTCAACCCCATGACTTGCATCTACCCAGAGTTGAATTTGCTATGGACTCAAATAACTAGACCGGAACCACACAGTAAAGTTTGATCCACTCAAGATATGAATCTCTGAGTACTGCTCGAATGTTCTGACCAACTACAAGTGTTTGTATCTCTCGGGCCTAGTTGATGTTGAATGAAAAATAAAAATAAAACTAAAAGTATAGCCCTGTCGACTGTCATGCAGTCAGCTATATGGCTCGGGCTTGGTCATGTCGAGATAAGGCTACACAATAAAAAGTAAACTAAGAGTATAGCCCTGTCATGCAGTCAGCCCCATGACATTATTTTAATCATCCTAACTGATCAGCATTATTAAAACGTCTTAAGTTGTGTGGTCCTTCATGCCCTGCTCCCATGGTGACCTCAGTTTCGATTTTTTCTCTCTTCCAGACATAAACAATAACGCCACATGCTGCAAGACGTAAGCATGAACTGCAGGATCCAGTCCCCAGTACTAATTACATAGCAGAGATCTTGTTCCCAATCTCAGCTTCCCCTTAAATGCCCTGATGCAGACAATTCGGTATTACTACAAAGGAAACTTTGGGCATCAGCAGTGTTATTGCAGTGCACCACAGACTTCGATCTATATGTGGTGCTGATTGTGCAATTGATGCGCGAGCAGATCCACCAGTATACTGAGGTCGTAGATGAGCCATATAACAGCATTTAACTGACAGATGTTTTGACTCCAAGACACTGCTTTTCAGTTATCACTTTCTACCTCGTAACCATCGTTACTTTCCACATCCCTTATTACAGTCTACATATCTTTAATCGATCGGGAAATTACCTCTCCTCAGCCAGTTTGATTCCAGTTCCAGAACCTCTGCACAATTTTCAGATAGAACTGTAAACCAAAGTTCTGCGCATTAAATAACAGCAACAACAATCAACTCTCTCTCTCTCTCTCTCTCTCTCTCTCTCTCTCTCTCTCTCTCTCTCTCTCAACAAAAAAGTTGTCCTTGGCAAGACTGATACAACAACTTCTTGGATTGACAAAACGAAAGCATAAACAGACGCGAGATAAAAGAAACGGGAAAATATAAGTGTAGCACTGGAAAATGCTTTCCCCTTGAGGGTGTAACCCGAATTTCTCGACAAGAAATGTTTCCAAAAGAACAGAAGCAATTTGCAGAAAAGCTGAACGATTTTTACTGTAGATTGATGATAAAGATTTTAGTAAAGAATTAAAGGAAGTGAAGGAAGAACTCCAAAGCAATGTTAAAAACGATGTTGATGGAAGTGATTCTGTTGTGATTGAGGAAAATGATGTTCAGTTTTTTTTCAAAACGTTTAAATGTGAGAAGAAAGGCAATGGGCCCTGATAATATCTGTGGAAAATTGTTGAAGGTGTGTGCTTCTCAGCTCTCCTATGTTTACAGTCGTTTGTTTACCTGGTCACTTAGAGAATGTATAATTCCTGTTTATGGAAAAATGCACTGTATGTCCTGTTCCCAAAAAACGCAACCCAAGCTGTTTAAATGATACCGACCAGTTGCCCTCACATCTGTTGCAATGAAATGTCTTGAAAGAATTGTCCTCGGTTATGTTTTAAAAGATACTACACAGTACCAAGACCCGTTTCAGTTCGCATACCAACAGAACAGATCAACAGATGATGCCACACTCACACTTCTCCATCATGCTTTTTCACACCTCGAAAAACCTGCCTCCTTTGTACGCATTCTCTTTATTGATTTCTCATCAGCATTCACCATACAACCACATCTGATGGCAAAGAAACTCATTAACATAAATGTGGGTAACAAGCTCATTCTTTGGATAATTGATTTTCTTACACAGAGGACACAGTCTGTTCGATATCAAAGTGTTGTTTCGTCTTCCAGAGTCATTTCAACTGGCGCACCCCAGGGTACTGTTTATCACCACCAGTGCTTTTTACTCTGTACACAAATGATTGTTCAGGAAGTGATTCAACTTTGTACATTAAATATTCAGATGACTCAGCACTTGTGGATCTTTCCAACTCTGATTCTGTTTACTTCAAGGAGGTTCAAAGATTTGTGACTGGTGCGATCATAACTATCTTGATCTGAATGTAACAAAAAAAAAAAAGAAATGTTGATTGATTTTAGAAAGAATCCAAAAGCTGTACCACACTTTTTTATCAAAGGTGCTGAAGTAGAACGTGTTGAATCATACAAATATTTAGGAACTTTTATAGATAATAAGCTGAATTTTAAATCCCATGTTGAGTATGTCCACAAAAAATGTCAAACCAGATTATATTGTCTTCGCAAGCTGCGATCATTTCATGTGAATACTGACATTCTTCGGACATTTTATTCATGCTTCTTGGAATCTGTTCTAACTTTCTCTATGTGTTGGTATGGTGGGTTGACTGTGAAGAGCAGAAATGTGCTTGAGAAAGTGTGGTGAACGTGGGAGGAAAAATCGTTGGTGAGAGACAAAAAAGTCTGAGTGAGCTATACAGGTGCCGTGTTGTTGTAAAGCGAAGAAGATTACGTGTGACCAGACCCACGTTCTTGCAAATCAGTATGACCTTCTTCAGTCAGGACGAAGATATCGATCGGTTAAATGCAGAAGTGTCAGATTTAAACAAAGTTTTATTCCCCTGTCCATTGATTTCATGAACCGAGAAGATGTTTTTTTAAAAAATCTATATTTCTTTATTTTTCTTTATTTGAAGACAAATGGCTATGATCCTTGAGGAAAACAGCAGCTTGAGGAACGCAACTATTTTCCCAAAGAGCACAACCTCCCTCTGTTTTTCTCAGCATAAACACTGTTTTCCAGTTTTATCTGAGGATCACAACTGATTTTCGTTTTGTTTTGTTTTGTT
This sequence comes from Conus betulinus, assembly GCA_016801955.1. NCBI lineage: Eukaryota > Metazoa > Mollusca > Gastropoda > Neogastropoda > Conidae > Conus > Conus betulinus. Next base: position 281,313 of record JADBJO010000949.1, on the reverse strand, counting down.
TCCTTTCCTTTCGTTTTTCTTACTTTCCATAGAATAATAACGATTATCTTTGTTTTCATGAGGACAACAGGTATCGGAAGGAGAACGTCACCACTACAAGTGCATGCGCACTGGTATCATTGGGATTTGTATCGCGGAAAAAAAAAAAAAAAAAAAGACAAAAAAAGGAAGCCAAAATGGAGTCGGCAAAATAAGAACAATACTTTTGATCCCGCGTATCACAGGTTTCTTTCTTTTTTTTTTTTCCCCCCCCCCCCCCCCCCCTATTTTCGTTGTCTTCCTTAAAGCTAGTAACTGTCTTCCCCGCGGAAATGGGAAAACAGTTGTGTTCCTTAGGGATAACACCGATAATAACCCGTTTCCTTGAAAAAATAGGGGGAAAACAATTATTATCTACAAGAAAACAGTTGTCGAATCCTCAAGGAGTTATCACCCCCGTTTTCTTGAAGAACGGTAGGCGTTTTCAGAGGAGAACGGCTATTTATATTAATGTATGAAGCTAGTGTGCCGCCACAAAATTCGGTACATTCATTTACTCAGACTGACTGACTTAATCAACCTCAGATCCCCGTTACACCGATCTCCCGAGTGGGTTTTTCTAAAATTCCTCTGCGACTAGTAAAATCTGATCAGTTTCAACAAAACGGGCCGATGTCCCCCAGATCTTGTGAACTTTCGCTAGCCATGATTAAGCAGATCTTTCGAGATGGATCGGTACTCTGAAGCTCAACTTCCATCCTTACCACAACTAAGTCACCAGCCACAAACTGTACTTCTTTATTTTACTCTGACTCTTCTAACTAACATGCATTTTCTCTCTCTAGCCGAGCCCCGATGCTTCCTCCCACAAGCATGGTCTGCCTGTTTGATCTTTTGGTCTCCCTCCACCCCCCCCCCCACCCCCTCACCCCCCATCCCCCTGTCATCACTCCCACTTACCTTGTGACCTGGGCTCATTATGCACCTAGTATTTCCCTTTTAGGAACCACTGGTCGATCCCTAGAGATACGATTTTTCTTCGACTACCTGTCTACCAGCTTAATCTTGTTATCCAGTGCATACAAGTTTTACGCTTGACCCCCTGTCGACGTGTTTCCGATCATTTGAGTCACTGCTAGCATTGCTGCAAAGTTAACCTGCCACACCCTCTGCTGCTGGCTTCCATTTCCGTTTTTCTCTCTATTCCGTGCGAAATTAATTCGTCTGTGGCACATCTGGCAAAACTACACTGGCAAGTGTTTACCCAGAAGCAGTTCATGAAGAGGTGGGTCATTGCAACACTACGGGTACTTGTCAGTTTCTTCAGAATGAAACTCAGCAAAGGATTAACTCTGCTATGTCCAGTCCATTCTCCGTTTAACTGTCTGAGGCAGGCTGTTGCAGCGCAGTACGCCCATGTGTGTGTGTGTGTGTGTGTGTGTGTGTGTGTGTGTGTGTGTGAGAGAGAGAGAGAGAGAGAGAGAGAGAGAGAGAGAGAGAGAGAGAGAGAGAGAGTTATTCCGAATGGAAACGCCAGCATATGCACGTGTGTGTGTGTGTGTGTGTGTGTGTGTGTGTGTGTGTGTGTGTGTGTGTGTGTACGTACGTACGTACGTACATGTGTGCGTTTGTGCCTGCGGGTGGGAGCGCGCGCGCGCGCGCGCGCGCGTGTGTGTGTGTGTGTGTTCTACTAAAGCTATTTTGTCATGAAAAGAATAACAGTCAATATTCGAACAAGAATCCCTTCAGCAGTCCGTCAACGAGGTCTAAATAAGCTTCCAAACTTCATGATCTAGTCTTATTATAGAGACTTTTAAAACCTTCCTAAAGACATCTTTTCCCTCGGACTGATTAACGATATCCACTTAACACTGTGCACGTGTTTACTGGTGTTGACGCGCTCGTGTGTCTGTCTGCATGTGTGAGTTTTTAGCGCGCGCGCGCGCGCGTGTGTGTGTGTGTATGTGTGTGTGTGTGTGTGTGTGTGTGTGTGTGTGTGTGTGTGTGTGTGTGTGTGTGTGTGTGTGTGTGTGTGTGCTTTGAATTAGAATGAGTATTTTATCATGTTTTCTGTAATATGCGCTTTGGGCTCTTGCGAGGTAAAGCGCTCTTTAAATATTCTTTTACATTACATTTACATTATTTGAAGTAGGGAAGCAGTACAAACAGCAACCCCTGGACAACCTAAAGTTTGTGACTATAGGAAACAGTTCGTAGGACTTTACATCTCTATGCTTGCAGCCGATGAGTTGGCAAGCCGCCATCGCAAGAGCTGCAGAATGAAAGATTCAACATCAAACACGTGCCAGAACTACATCAAATAGATTACTGGACCATCAAACTGATGGCACGTCGTCCAATTCAGCTGATAACAAGAAAGTTTGAATCCGTGGGGGAAAAAAAAATGCAGCAGGAGCAGCCCAGCGGTGCGCTGAAACACAAGAGGAAGTTCAGATGACCGCCAAGGACAAAATCACCCTTCTTGACCACAAATATAAAAGTCCTCACAAAAGAAGACCTCATGAACATTCCATCTCTAAAAGGTCAACAACAACAACCAGTCGATACCTTATCATCACTGTAACATAGGCGTCAACCCATTTTTCCTCATTTACAACTTCCCATGTTGAAAGGTACTTTTTCCCTTATTCCGAGCCCAAAAGCCTTATACATTACGGAAAACGCAAACACATACACAAGAATTGCTGTGAATACAATGTAATACTCAGTATCAGGCAGAACTTCTTGATACAAGTGGCAGTTTAGGACAGTTTATGAATAACAATAACACTTACCCATCCGACAGAACGTCCTCTTCCATTCCAGCAGAATGCGTCACTTGAGACAGTTTGTAGATCAAATCACACACCCTATAGTAAAACGCTGACAATGATGCAGAATTAAAACTGTTTATAAACCCATTCTTTACACACTCTTCCACTTTACCAACATCATGAGTCCATCAAAGTCAGAAACCAATTTGTTCTATGCACTTTCCACTCCTACCAACACAATTAGTCCATTGAAGTCAGGAGAACATCATCATTACTTACTGTGATCACCAAAGTTTCTAAATCAGTTTTACCCGTATTGAAACTTGTGTACGGACGTAGAGACCCGAAATCGTAAGTAATTTCCCGTCCAGCAATACGGGAAAACCGTATAGGTTGACACCTATGATGTAAACGGTTTGAAAACTGTCAAAAGAACATCAACTCTTAAAAGCCCAAAGTATAATGCAATCAGTGGTAAAAGTCCTACAGCAATGTGCACAACTCGCGCCATCATACCTGCATAGCCAATAAATAATTAAATAATGGAACATTGCCTGAAGACAGCAAAACGTGCAAAAAAAATTGATAATTCTTTTTTCAGGAAAAGAATCAGGAAAATCGTGCCAAACTATCGTCCTGTCTCTTTCGCCACAATATGCTGTAAGCTTTATGAACATATCCTAGTCAGCAACATGGAGCTTGCGCCACTTCATTTGCTATGTTCTCCAGACGTTATACAGAAATGATCTAACGGCTGACCAAAACAGATATCTCTGAATTATATTTTATTTCATAAGTCAGGAAAACTTTCTGAAGCTTCAGAACATACGGGAAGGTAACGAAACAAAGCCACCACACGTACACTAAAAAGAATGTTCAAAACCAAGAACATGAACATTAAAGTTATTCTGATATTGTTTGACAGCTTTGTCTTATCAGTTCTTACATACAGTGCAGACATTTGGTTTGCTTTGTGTGAAAAAAATGGACGACATTTTAATATAACAGAACTTTGAAAAATTTACACACTATGAAGATATCCATTTAAAGTTTTTCAAACATGTTATGGGAATTCACAACAAACATGTTAACATAGCTGTGCTTTCAGAAGTGGGTAGATATCCCCTCAGCATAAAAGTAATTTGCCAGGTTGTCAAGTTTTGATGTCATATAATACGGTCGAGATAATATTCTTTTGTCAAACTTGCAAACGATGACATCAGTAGAACAGAAAAGACACCCCCCCCCCCCCCCCCCCCCCCTCTCTCTCTCTCTCTCTCTCTCTCTCTCTCTCTCTCTCTCTCTCTCTCTCTCTCCAGTTCACTTATGGTCTTGATGTAAAAATATTATGAATATCACAAGTCGGAACAAAAGCTGACAAAATTTGAAAAGCTCACCAGACCTGAAAACAAAAATGACAACCACAACAACACGACAACCAACCACAACAACGACAACCACAACAACAACGACAAAACTAAAATGCCGAAAGGGTGTGCAGCCCATTTGTGCCACATTACACGTATTCTACCCTAACAAACAATGACATGTGCTCGGTGGGAGAGGGAAGGAGGGGGGTGGAGGGAGTCATCCCGTTCAGGGCCTTCTTCCATTAGGGCTCAGTACTATTAGGGCAAAATCATTTCAATCAAATGCCAGAGTCAGTGTGACAAAGCACTGAACGGGGCCGATACCATTCGGGCACAGCACTATTTGGGCCCGTCAGCACAGAGGAGTAACATTTGATCCCTCAGTCTGAGGAGACAGAGAAAGATGACAAAGAGACAGAAAGATGGACAGAGTCTCGGGGTAACAGAGAAAGAGACAAAGTGAGGTAAATGGTGAGACAGATTAAGAAAAACAGATCAAGACTGAGGGGCTGAGATTAAGACACCTGCCTAAACAGACAGAAAGACAGGCAGACAAAGACAGAAACACAAAGGTCCCAGCAACCAGACGGACAGATACAGATACAGGGACAAAGGAAGACAGAAATGCTTTCTCTTCTCCCTGCCTCTCCCAACCTTCTGCTCCCAAGTCAAAAGTGTTTCTATTCTTCTGTCTCACGCTCGTCAGATGTGTAGAAGTCATCAACATGAAATGTTCTGAGTCTTAATGACAGGCCAAGAGAGTCCAACTGGGAAAGGATCCTATTGAAAATGGGCCCTGCTGATGAGATTTCGGCCTAGTCCGAGACAGTGGAGCGGCTGTGGTTGATTGGAGAGCGTCTAGTGTTGGACGCAACAGGCTGGGACATTGAAGTGGATCAATTTTTGACAGACTGATTCCATTAGGTCCCAATACCAGTGAGTACCGCCACACTAGGCTCTATGGAACTGGAACCTACTTTATAGTGGGGTCTACTGCAAGGCCTTAGCAGTTTCTTTTCTTTTTTTTTCTTTTCTTTTTTTTTTTTTTTTTTTTTTTTTTTTTTTTTTTTTAAGTCCACTGACACTGCCGGAATCCTGGGTGGTCCATATTTGTCATCAGTACCTGAACTCCCATAAAATTCCGTTCGGAAATTATTATTTTGTCATGGTTGCCGCAGCTAAGTAGGGCGTAGGCCATATTTTCGTCTGCGTGACGAAGAAAAACGGTGAAGTTCTAGGCCTAACCGTAGACCTACGGATAACTGTTCCAAGTAATCCAGCAAACTTGAGTATGTAGCCTACGTGTTTGTTGCACTGAGGTGAAAAAGCAGCAGCCTGTTTTGGGCTAATCAGTCTCCACTTTCGCGTAACGGGGACTGTTTCTGGCACTCTCAGCATCGCCGGCTCTGGGACCTATCCGACGATTTAGTTAAGAGCCGGACAGGACACACACGATTTTCTGGGTTGTCTTGAGCGGTGGTCCGAGTGTTGCTGGTTAGGGTGCTCCACCCTTAGTTTTTTAGGGGGAAAAAAAAACGCAATTAAAACCTTGTAAATTTTAAGTTCGTCTGTGTTCGGAGATAGGCCTACCATGAAGAAATAATGTTATTACTCGACCTTTCAAATTCATATTTCACCGTTGCAGTGGAGTGAGGACA
>JADBJO010000949.1:260532-270532 GCA_016801955.1 Conus betulinus | reverse complement strand
CTTCAGCCATTGTGCTAGTTGAAATTTTGACAGTACAACTACAACCAAGAGACTTGGAGACCTGCTTGTCAGTAAACTGTTTCTTGCATAGAAAAGGACTTACCAACTCTGCCACCTGTTGCCAGCTTGCTAAGTGGTGGTGGTTTGTTTTGTTGCAGTTATGCTTGACCCTAACTCTTTTACTCGTTAATATTAAAGCAATTCGAACAGTCCATTTGTAAATACGTACCACAGTTATCAATCATTGGAGCCTGTTACCTTTGCCTTTAATCCAAGACAGAGAGGGGCGACTTCCATTTCTGTGGCATGAACACTTTTTCTGCTGTTAGTTCTGGGTCAGCCTCCTTTTGGAGCTCTTGTTCCGGCAGACATTGCTTGTCCTTTGGAGCCAGGATCCTCAGAGCAGGCTGACTAGTCTCTGGGCCGCTGGAGTCTGTCCTACCACCCAGGAATGATAGACTGTTTTTGCCCTCCATGAGAAATCTTACATAACCAGAGCTTACTACGAGATCACTGTCCTACCACCCAGGAATATCCTGGACTGTTTTTGCCACCCATGGTAAGTCTTACATGGCCAATGCTTACTGCGCGAGCTCAAGGCTCTGAGGACGAGTTCGCATGGGTTCTCTTCTCACTGTGGGACCCTTCAGGACATTCTTCTTACAGTCACCCAGGGACTTGACCCTCTGTGATCCAGACTCCTTGGATTCTTCTACACACCTGACCAGTACGTATCATTGTCCCTGACAGGCTCTGTCAGATCACATCTGCCCCCCTTTGGACTATTGTGGGTTTCACTACAATCGCGGCGTGGAGTCCCTTACTCAGGGACACTATCCTTGGGACTCTGTACATCAGCAGTGGATCTTGGCTATATCACTGACTTGAAACCATGGTGGAGTGCAGTAATGTCAACCAGTCTGCCACTGGGTCCACTCCTTTTTTTTTTTGCCATCTTGCCAAAAGCTCCTCTCAAGATAAGCTCTCCATTGATTTTTTAATTTACTTGTGTCAGATTCACATGCCCTTCCATCCTTCCCCACTTTCTTGCTATCGTTCACAAAAGTCTTGGCCCTGCTGGCTGTTGATAAAGTCAGAGGAGGGCTGTGGCTGTATCATTTAGTCTGAGGCATAAGATGGTTTTTGTTTTGGGGTCTGTTTGTTTTGTGTTTGTATGTGTTCAGTATTGTCCCTGAAAATTTGACCAAGAAGACCTTACACTTTGGACGTAGCTTGAAAAAGTTTGAAATAGGAAAATATACTTAGTAAACAGGAAGTTCAGTGAAAAAAACTAATGTTTTACTTATACCTTGAATTTTATATATATGGTTATAACCTGGTTACTTCTGTTGCAGTTTTGAGTCATTGACTTCTGACTGAAGTATAATTAATTTGAGGTAATTGAATGGGGTTGTGGGAAATAGGGATGTGGTTTTTGGGAAGGGTGTGGATGATGGGGAAGAAAATGAGTAAAACTTGTTTCAGAACAAACGAATGAATTACTTATTAGTTTTATTAGTATTATTACTGTAGTTATTCTAAATCCTTTGATATGGTAAGAGGTAAGAGGCTCTTTCAACATACGGTCGGCTGGAAAAATGGCTGCCTTTTAAAATCACTTTGTACCTTTTAAAATCAGTTTGTACCTTGTCCTGTCACTTACTATTTTTGCATTGTTTTTATTTGAGACATGTGCTTGATTGGTTTGCTTTTTTGTGTGTTTTGCATGAAATACAAATAGTATAGAGCTACATGTTATGTGACCTGATGATGCATGGTTCATCTATTAATGGAAACATTGTTGTCATAGTATTGATACAATGATTCATACACTGGTCAGTGCCACTGAGTCTGTACATAACTACTTTGGATATAGATGAGAAATAGTTAAATATGCTTGATCAACTGTAGTGTTTTCTTTGTTGCAGTGACCTGTCCTTTAAGAAGGGTGATATAGTAACCCTGAGGCGCCAATTGATGACAACTGGTACCAGGGTGAATTAAATGGGCAGATAGGAGTTTTCCCTGCCAGTTATGTCCAGGTAAGTTCAGATTCTATGTTTTTATCAGTCCTTGTCACCTTTTCTTTTATTTGTAGTGTAATGTGTGTAGATTATATTTTTAAGTTAGCAGAAGTTTTTTAAGAAGAGTGGATTATCTCTAATTCATGCGCTGGTTTTTGTTGGTCAGAAGTTGTCACTGCTCATACTTGCGCTATGTCTGCCAGAATTGTTAGATATTGAACCCCCCCCCCCACCCCCCCCCCCCCATCCCCCCCCAAAAAAAAGCATTACATATGATAGAGGACTTGTGAAAAAGATCATCTTGAACAGTATTTATGTGAATTCCGCTTTGTCACGTCTGTGGGAAAAGATATGACATCTGTTTATGTTAGTTGGATTAAAGCTTACACGCTACAATCTATGTTTTTTCTAGTCATTTATTTTTTTCTTTCTTTATGTTTTTTTTTAAAGATGCTTTTATCTTGCCAATAATCCATGTTTCAGTTTTAATGTGCATCAAGGAAATAAAGCATTCTAAGATAGAGTAACAGACAGAGAAGTGTCTGGTGCAGCTTAACATTTAAACATGTTGTTTATGTAAGCATGGATGTGAAACAGGAAAAGGACAAAAATAACAGACATTTACACAGCTCAAACAAGAAAACAACAAGAGCACACTCACATATACTCTCTCTCTCACGCTCACATACACATACACATTCATAGCAAAATGCACCTTCATTCCAGCAATTGCACATAAACGTGTACATATGCAGACAAACATACATGCATGTATGCATACATACTTTTTGTATATATATGAAAGTGGCTGTCTTTCTCTGCCTGGGATACATTCAAAATGCCTTTCTGTTGCTCCACAAGGAGGAAAAGAAGCAGATGGTGGCAATACAAAGCAAAACAAAAAACTAACATGGACACATTCTGTTATCAAAGTATACATGTCGACAGTCAGCGGAAGTGTCTACAGAAAGAACCTTTTATTGTTGCCAGTCCCAAATAGACTACAGCAAATGTATAGTAATCATGCCACAAAAAAAGCAGTAAAGATTTAGCCTACAAAAGAAAGCAAACAAGAAAAAGATTTCAAAGATCCTTGAGTTTAACTTGCCCCAAAAGATGCACCATCAGAGTTAATGATTTCATTTATGAAACACTCAGTGCACTTTTACCAAGAAGGATAACCAAAATAATTTGTGTTTACAAGAGAGGAATGCTTCTGTGTTTTGTATCTGCCATGTAGCTGTAGAGGTTTTGAAGAAACATAAGGCATTATAGTTTGTCCAATAAAGCCAAAGGGAGCATGAAAAATCTAGTGAAGACAAAGGGTATATGAATGTATGTGAGACAGTCTTTTTTGTTTAAAAAAAGAACGAAAACTTTTTATGATACTCTCACTGATGATGACTGGGACATAAATGCAGCTGTAAATGGAACGAGGCACTGACTTCAAATTTCAGCTGGAAAACTAAGTTTTAGAAAATGCACAAAAATGAAACAAATGAAACTGCTGCAATCAGGGTAATTCTTAGAAATGTTGCAAAAAAAAAAAAAAAGGTTTAACTCATTCAACCCTTTGTCTGGTCTCTGTTTTGACACCACTGAATGTTCTTCTCAGCCTGTGCCTGAACAGGGGAAGGAAAGGACAGGTAACAGATGATTAATGTTTCTCTTTTGCAACGACGATAAAAGTTAGAAAAGTTTTTTGCACCAAACTTAGAGCCCCATAGCTTAACGAATTTCAGATCATATATTTGTATGAGCATAGTTATTAATAATAAACAATGATAATGTAAAAAATCCATTGTGCATGTTGTATTTTCGACAGCCCTGTGTGTGTGCGTGTGTGCCCACGCATGCAAGCTTGCTTGCTTGTGTGTGTGTGTGTGTACATGTATGTAAGTGTGTGTGTGTGTGTGTGTGTGTGTGTATGAGAAAATGAGAATGAGTGAAACCACTTGCACACACATTTGATTTTAAGTCCATGATTAAAATGGGTGTTGCAGGGATCCTGTGTCAAAATTTGTATGATCTTTTGAACTTGTATTCATCATTACAAAAGATTCCAAGTTTTGTGAATGAGGAGGATAAAGGGGATGGGGATAAAAAGGTATTGAAGAAGTGCAAGATAAAGTACGTCATGGTGGTTGACTGATTGTCTCCAGTTTGGCTTTTCAGGTTTTAGTACCGTTACCTCAGATACCACAGTGCAGAGCGCTGTACGACTTTCAGCTGGATGATAAAAATGAGAAAGACTGCCTCACATTTAAAAAGGTATGTGTGTCACTCATGAACTGAAACAAAGGAACAATTTCAAAATGGAGCGACTGATGGCGGAGAACGAAGCAAAGTTTAGAAAGAGTGGGGGTTAGTTTCCGCCGAGGACATTGACGAACAAAGTACACAAGACACGATGCATTTCGACCTCTTGGGTCTTCTTCAAGTGAAAACAAAATAGGTAACATTTAACATTTAGGACAGTACAAACAAAGAACGAAGAGCGACTTATCTGATGTCCATGTGGTAAGCTGTGAAGAATGGCTGCCGAAGGAAATGACAGAGGGGATTATGGGAGAGGAAGAGGGTGGGGGGGGGGGGGTTGCGTGAAGGGAGGGGATGAGTGAGGCGATGGTGTTGTGTGGTCAGTTAGGTGGGGTGGTGTGGTATATGTGACGGTTGTGGTTGAGGTGGATTATTATCAATCCACCTCAACCACAACCGTCACATATACCACACCACCCCACCTAACTGACCACACAACACCACCATCGCCTCACTCATCCCCTCCCTTCACGCAACCCACCCCCCCCCCCCCCCCCCCCCCCCCCCCCCCCCCCCCTCTTCCTCTCCCATAATCCCTCTGTCATTTCCTTCGGTCAGCCATTCTTCACAGCTTACCACATGGACATCAGATAAGTCGCTCTTCGTTCTTTGTTTGTACTGTCCTAAATGTTAAATGTTACCTATTTTGTTTTCACTTGAAGAAGACCCAAGAGGTCGAAATGCATCGTGTCTTGTGTACTTTGTTCGTCAATGTCCTCGAAAAAAAAAAAAAAGTTACTCTTCATGCCTTTTTTGAAGTGATTTTATGTAAGGCGTAAATGTGAGAACAATTTACACAGGAAGAGAAAGAGAGAGAGTGTAAGTTTGAAGATGTGGAAGTTGCTGTTGTGGAATAGAAAGATCATGCTCTGTAAATTCTCCCTGTCATTCTCTTTATCTGTCTGCAGATGGTTTACTGATTTTTAGGGGGTGAGGTCTAAATTCTTCTTGCACTAACAATTTATATCTTATTTATCCAGTGATTAGCGTTACTCTCATAAGTTCTCTTTTGGGATTAATCAAACGTACTCTTGTTATATATCATTGTTCTTGTTACATAATATGCAGTGAAAGCTTGGCTGTACTTGGATTTTCACCTGTCAGCAAAACAGCAACCATGAGTCTGTGGGATGCAGGCAGCAGTTTGCTTGATGGTGTTTTTTGCCCATGGGCCCTGCAGCCATAAAAAATGGACTGATGCACCCATGAGGATGCTTCCTTGGAAGCTGTTTTGTGTCGCATCCAGTGGCCATCACACAATGGTATTTGCCAGAGAGCAGTTATATCCATTGAAGTTTTAATGGAACGTCCTGTTTGTGCTTGTACCCTGTGTCAAAACAGCGCAGGCTTCTAAGGGTGTTGCAGGATTGCTCACTGCTGGTTGGTTGGGCAGTAGGGGACAGTATTTCCTTGGGTCCAAGTGGCATCTTCAGATGTATCGTTTTCTTTTTTCAGTGTGTTTACAATGTTTGGTTTTTAGATGTTTATTCTGATGGTTTTATTCATTGTGTAATAACAAACAGATTCAACAATATTCACTTGCGGTTGCAGGATCAAATAATAACTGTGATAAGGAAAGTGGACACCAACTGGATAGAAGGGAGGAAAGGAGACAAGATTGGTATATTACCTCTTGCTTTTGTGGAGGTTGGTTGTACTCTTGAATTCTCTGGTTTTCTTTCTATTTTAATTGCTAGTTTTTGGTTTCATAGGAAAATAATTTCGCTTTGTGATTGTAATATTGCCCATTTCCGTACTTTGTTGTTACTATTTAATCAGAAAGTTTTTTTTCAACTTATTAAACAAAAGTTCGAAATTAATTTACCACAATGTGAAATAAACAGCTAAACTGGGTACTTTTAAAAGAAATTATAACACCATCTGCCCCACCCTCCACCCAGCCAACCCATTAAGTCAAACTTACATCAGATTTGTTAAAAATATTGTAGGGGATATGCATGTGTCTGTAAGTTGGTGATGTGTATGACTCGCCATTGTGGTGACACACCATATCCACCCCACCCTCCACCCAGCCAACCCATTACGTCAAACTTACATCAAATTTGTTTAAAATATTTAGTGGATATGCATGTGTCCGTAAGTTGGGTGATGTGTATGATTCACCATTGTGGTGACTCACCATATCCACCCCACCCTCCACCCAGCCAACCCATTAAGTCAAACTTACATCAGATTTGTTAAAAATATTGTAGTGGATATGCATGTGTCCGTAAGCTGGTGATGTGTATGACTTACTATTGTGGTCACACACCTACCCGATGAAGGTGTGGATTGACTATAAACACCTGCATAGTCTACACTGAGTTCCCAGTACCACAAGATTGTCCATAATCTTGTTAAATGGATCGTCTTACCAAAGTCATAGTACAGTGTGGATCGACTATAAACACCAACATAGTCTACATGAGTTGCCAAGGCCACAAGATTGTCCGTAATCATGTTAAATGGATCGTCTTCTGTCAGTGCCGCTGATTGTGTATTTGTCAGTCACACTTGATATAGGGTTGGATGAAAAAAAATCTGACTCATTACAAAGTGCACTGCAAATAAAACGGATGGCTGGGTATTGCATCTCAACACTCTAGGCTTCGTGAATAATCTGTATAGAAACAAAATGTAGAGTTATCCTTCAGAATTAAAAGGTGAATATGGTTTCGTGTGCTTTCAATGGTCGCTTTATTTGTTGGTTTTGGTTTCAATTTCATTTACTTGATGAAAAAGAAAAATAGGAAAAAAAGAAAGAAAAGAGGATCTTTGTTAGCAAAAGTGTGTACAAATTTGGTTATCAAAATTCCTGCCCTTCCCCATCTCTCTTCCCCTTACCTCAGTGTCCCCCCCTCCCTACCCTTCCCTTCTTTCTGTGATTTCCATTTCTGTGCAGAATACACATATTTGAAATATTGTAGAGTTTAATGGCTTAGAGACCTGTGGTTACGTCAAATGCTATTTGGTATGATGAGCTTGTCTTTGAGATGGCACTAAGTCCATCAAATAAATTTTGTTTGCCAGCTGAATCATGCTGCCAAAACCTTGATCAGCTCCAAGCCACCTTCTTTGGTGCTCCACCATAGCAGTCGCAATAACAACACCACCTCCACTACCACCACCACCACCCAGTCACCCGCCACATCTCATCATCAGCCCCTTCAACCTCTCAGCCTCCCTCATCCCCAGCCCATGCAGCTGTGCGCCAAGCAAGCAGGATGTCACCCCACAAACGCCATTCATTCACCCCAAAGTCAGAGTCCCCTTCTCCTCCACCCCAAACCCAGCGCCACTCGCTGGAGCTGACACCCAGCGAAGGTAATGCAGTCTCCACCACGACAGTGACCACATCAGCTCTGGCCTTGGCTCCATCTGCAGCTCTCATGTCGACCAGCATGCCAGCTATGCCGAGCGGGCAGGAGAGACCTATGGCATCCATGACAACCTCAGTCATTTGAGGTGAATTAATGGTGGTGGATTTGTGTGGAAAGACGTCACAATAAAAACATGTTGATTGTTAGAGACTCGCATTTGTAACATCTGATTCTTTCACTTCTGTTTTGATATATCTGAATGTGGTTTAGTGAAATTTCAGTTGTGTGTGTGTATGTATGTGTGTGTGTGTATGTGTGTGTGTGTGTGTGTGTGTGTGGTGTAGTTGACAAAACAGGATTTGTTTTCTCAATAACCAGAGCTGCCAATCATAAGTTTTATTGGTTTTCGTGGCATTACTTTGCTTGTGTCATTGCATGTACAAAAATGAATACATGTATGTTTTTTGTATGTTTATTTGTGATTGGATACAAGACAAGCTAGTGTCAGTCAAGGCACTCCGATTACATTCCTCCAGCCAGAATGTTGTCCAATCTTTTAACTTGTAAGGGGTTTATCTTTTTTTAATTGCCTTTGGAAATATTTGTAAGCCCTAAATCAATTATTACTGTCACACTTTAGGACGGTTTACGTGCAAAATCAGATACATTACACTTACCAGGTTTTAGCTACTGCACTTAATTTTAATTGGCATTGCTCATGACATTTGAGCTTTTGAAAGTGAGGGCTACTGTCTGACTGGAGTCTGTTGGTTTATTTTATGCTTGTGGTGTTCCAAACCTACAAATATGTTCAGATATTGCACATCCAGTCTCAAAAGGTATAGGATATTGATACCTCCAGGAGTAAAAAAAAAACCACCAAAAACAAGTCATGTAAAAGCACCATGAAGCATGGTCTGTAGAGCAAGAAGAAAGATCACTCCAAGTTTACACTGAATAGTGTCCATTTGGACGTGGAACAGCTGAAAAATGCAAGTCTGTTTTGTGATCCTTTCATCAGTAAGCAAAGGGGTATGAAGAAGAGATACCTGACAATTGGTGGGCAATGAAGTCTTTCGTTCTCATTACACCTGAGATTGAGAGTATACAATGTACCTGTTCATACTTTGGGAGTAAAATACAGTATGCGTTTATATTCTTTGCTAAAATATCAGTAAGTGTTAACGCTTTTCATCAAGAAGAAATGGGGTATGAGAAGGGTAAGACGATAGACTGCGATTTTTCTCTGGGGTCTTATCATGATTGTTGGCTGTGGTGGTATGTGGTTTGAACAAAATTCCATCAACTCATCTAACTCTGTAGACTTGGGTTTTGTTTTGTTTTGTTTTTGTTTTTGTTTGTTTTTTTTTTTGTTTTTGTTTTAAGAGGTTGTGTCTATGTGAGATTGGAGGGATACAAGCCTCAAGACTTTCAGTCACTGAGTCATAAACAAACACAAACATTTGCCCTGGGACATGAGCTTTACTTTGGCTCTTTTGCATTAAATGACTGTGTCCAGTACCATCCATGATAGAATGCTCCATTTGAGAGCTTCCAGCTTGCAAAGGTTCACTCATCTGAAAGTATATGTGATAGTGAAGCAAGGGAAGCTTTCAGCTTGAAAAAAAAAAGAAAAATTTCACTGTAATCTGATGGTGAGGCAAGGAAAGCTTTCATTTTTTTTTAAAAAACCTATTCATTTCAGTGTAATCTGTTTCCTTGAAAATGCTTACTGGAAGTATTATTAGCCCCAGTTTTTTTTTTAAGGGTATGAATATGCCTTGCTCTATGATGGATATGACTTGCTGGTGAGTTTCAGCTGTAAGAGGCATTATGTAATGTTTTGTGATGGATATGACATGCTATAGAATAAGAAACTTCCTGCTCAGAAATGAAAAAAAAAGAAGTTGCTTTGTTGTGTGCAAATTGTAGTAAGTTTTGGGGTCTCTTGTTTGGCACTTGTGTTCAGATTGAAAAACAAAACAAAACTCACAGCAACAGACAAACATTTTCTAAAGCTTAGAGACAGAGTGGATCATGAAAATCTGTTTCATGTGTTCATTAGCAGTGGTGGGGTAAATGTGGGTGGTTCTTGTGAGCATGCTTGTTGAATTTGTATACACTTACAGTTACACACCTTATTTTAAAAGTTGAAAACATATTGAAGATACATTGGGAAATATGTTTATACTAATGTGTGTGTGTGTGTGTGTGTGTGATATCAGAATGGTGCATCAGGGGATGCGGCAGGTGCCAAGGGAAGTGCAAGCAGCAGTGCCAGCAGTGCTGCCAGTGGATCCACTTCAATACCCCCACCAACTGTGTAAGTTTTTTTCC
>JADBJO010000949.1:203032-258032 GCA_016801955.1 Conus betulinus | reverse complement strand
TTCCTCCTCATATCAAAACTTCCTCATCTGCGGCGCCACCGTTGCTTCCTCGTGTAGCACGCATGTCAGCATCATCAGTATCGTCCTCTTCAGTTACGGGTCGAAATTCTCCATTGTCGTCTCATAGTCAGAGCCCCAAATCCATTTCAAACACTCACGTCCCTGTGACAATCACTGGAGGGAAAAGCTGTCGTTTACCCGAATCCCCACGTCCTGGCTTGTCAATCTCTCCAGGGGTGGAGCCTCACCATGTTCATATAGGAGGAGGTGCCACAGGGCACCTGTCAAAACGATCAACATCCCCATCATCTTCAAGCTCTAAACTGACGTCGGGGTCGGTGGACGTTCATGCGCGCACCTCCTCTCCCCATGGTGGACTGATGTCAGTGCATCATTCCATGTCTACGTCCAGCAACATCACACACCCCCCAAACGTTGTCATGGGCCCGTCCGAAAGCAGCTCTTCTCCTCTAGCAGTCGTCTCCAAAGACAAAGATAAGGTCAGTGATTATAGAGTACTGAAAGTGAAATTTATTTGTGGTGAACATTTAGATTACTTCGTTATACATGTACAAACAGTCTGAAGCTGAACTCGTTAAGAATTCTAACATTCCTACTTGTACAATCAAACTGGGTTAAAAGTAGCAGGAAGCCTAACCATTTGTTGTATTTCATTGACATTTTCTGCATTTGCGTTAACAGTGAACAAATTCCTTTACAGCACCAGATCACCTGCATTCTTTGAAACTTTATTCTATTAAATGCCATTTTATGTCGCAGAAGGAGAAGAGGGAAAAGGAGAAGAAAGGTTTGGTCAAACTTTGGCCAGGCAAGGGCAAGAAGTCAAAATCATCCACATCTGAAACAACCTCTTCACATCTTACTGGTGATGTTGTTGCTCATACTCGGTAAGCAGTTGGGGAAAGAAACGAGCATGTTGCTTAATGAGCGAATTTCATAGAAAATTTACAAAGTCAGCAAATAAGACATCATCACTTTACATTGTTTTAAAGGCTTCTGCAAGTGTAGGGAAAAAAAACTTTATTGCCCCCGCATGAATACAAAAAGAGGGAAAGAAACAAAGGGTTAGCAGTGGTGGTATGAGAATAAAGAATTGTATAGTGGTGTGTTGTTGTTTCTGAATGGCAGTGTTTGATGGGTGGAAAGCTTAGCCTTGAAATGAGTAAGTCTCTGAGTGTATTTTATTAGGGCTGAGAAGGGTTTATGCAGGACAAATTGTGAAGAAAAACAAATATATCCACTTGCAGCTGTATTGGCAAAAAAAAATGTTGCTTTCAAAAAGTGTGATATGGACTCTCATACTTCAGCATATACACACACACACACACACACACACACACACACACACACTTTACTCTCTCTCTCTTAATACACACACACTCTGTCTCTCTCTGTTTTTCTCTTGTTCTGTTGAAATGAACTGATTTCCAAAGGAAATGGAACTTCAGTTGAAATTAGGGGTGTATGTGGATGTTAGTTCAAATCAAGCTTTCTTTCAAGTGTATACATTTTGTCAGTCATCTCTTCATGCAGATGCTCCAGAAATTTTGTTTGTCCTTGGTAGGAAGGAGACTTTGGGTGGGGGAGGATTGAGGGAATCAGGATGGGATCAAACTTCATGAACACTGATTCAGGAAAATTCTTCACTCCAGATAGTCAAAGGAGAGGTAACGGAAGTAAATGCTTGAAACATTTCACACATGTAGAGTATTTAAAATATTTGATATTTAACAATAGCTGCTACCGGCAGATTGGAATAAGTGGTTACAATTTTTCTTTTTACATAGTTTGTTTCTTTAAAAATACCCATGAAATAAACACAGATCTCTTTGTCTCAAAATTTTGACAAAGTCTTTTGTGCATTAGATTAGTCAGGGAATATACTGTGTCAACCTTTTGCCATCGGATTATTAGCGGTCCCATTGGTGATAACAGATCCGGGTCATTTCCATCGGAGAGAGAGACACCAGGGTCTCCAAGAGAAAGCTGTCAGCATCGCAAAACAGCATCCCTCGATTCCACCACTTCTCCCCTGCCCAAACTGAGATCCAAAACTCAGCTCAGAGAAAGGTAGGTAGGCAGGGAATGTTGTCAGTTGATACCAGACTTGATTTTTCATTCAGTAACTCTGGTAGCACAATCCTTTTCTTTCTTTTTTTTTCTTTTCTTTTATTTTTATTATTTTTTTTTTTTTTTGATGTTGTTGTCACATTTGATCATTTGTACTGATAACAATTTTTGTACAAAGAAAAGAATAAATTCTCAGAGTCTGTGATGTTGTGCAGCAACATGAAGATGGACACTCACACATGCACACACCCACACACACATTTACAGAATGGGGAAGGGGGGGGTGTGGAGCAGTTGATATGGTTATGAAACTATCTCTTCAGGATGGTAAAAGTGATGTGGATGTTTACACTTCACTAAAATTACAGTGTCGGTATTCTTCTTCTGAATCAAAGGTATTTTTTCAATGTTAATCAGACTGGAGCTTTTCTGCTTAGCATAATCATGTGGAGGTGAGACTGGGGTCTGTATTTTTAGTTAAGAGTGTATCTAGGATGCTGATGGTGTTGAGATGTCAAAAAAAAGAATCATTTGAATTGTGACATGATACGGTGATGCTGTTCACCCCTGGTGATGATGAGTGAGAAGCTGTTGTTATAGTTTGTAATCACCAGCACCAAGGAGTTAATGTTTTCACTGGCATGTGTAGGTGGATGGTTACCAAGATTAACCAAAACCTACTAATCAGTTTTTTCTCTCGTAGGAAGATTGAATGTATTCCATGGACCCGCCCATTGTTCTGGTGAAGATCCTGATTAGAAGGTTGATCCAGGATTTGTTTGGCAAATTGAACCTGAAACTGTTGATAGACTTAAAGGAATTAGGTGGATTTGGTGCAAACACAGATTAACCCATTCACTGCTATCATATTTTGCTAAGTCCCATGATGGACCAAACAGAAAGAGTGTTGAATCGCGACGAACAGCGTTCATCAACTGAGCATTGCAGACGACACTTTTTATGATGAACGCTGTTTGTCAACAGCGCAGCGAAGAGGTTAAGAGAGCTATTCAGAACTTGTTTGCCTGTGATTGAGGTTTACACCCTCATGAGTGCCCTTTTAGTTTGAGAAGGATTGAGAGTGTGTTTGTAAATTTGATTGGTTATCAGTGAAAGTTTGAATCCCATGTTTTGGCCAATCTGCAGGTACAGGTGTATAGTGCCATACCCACCCCAGACAGAACATGAATTAGAGCTGGAGATAGGGGACATCGTTCATGTCCACAAACGCCGGGAGGACGGCTGGTACAAAGGCACACAAGAACGCACATCCAAGACAGGCTTGTTTCCTGGCAGTTTTGTTGAGAAATGTGACTAATGGTGGTGTGTGTATGTGCGTGTAGTTGTGCGTTATATGTGCATGTTGGGGAGAGAGAGAGAAAATGGATAAAAGAGAGGAAATAATTAAACATTGTGCTTAAACACAGTGTTTGTTTATGAACAGTAGAGAAGTGTTTCTGTTCACATTTTCTTCCTGTCCATCGAAACCGATTTTCACTGAACGTATTTTGCTTTGGAGATGAATGTGATCAGTATGGTTGATGGCCACTGTAACAACAGGACAAATGGGAAAGCGTTAGGAATGGTTTGGTGTTTGTTTCTGTGTATCGGTGAAAAGTATAGAATCCTGTGATGTGCATAAGTACCGCCAGTGTAAGTGCATGTGTGCCTCCAGTAATCAATAACCATGACAGTTGAAATATGGTCTTTTTTAATTAATAAGACTGGAAATTGAAGTTTCAGAATTTTGCATGCATGTTCATGCTGTTTTTCGCATTATCTATTTTGTTTTGTACAGATATTTTGTCTGGTATTTAATGCAGTTCAAACAATTTTTAAAAAGTAGTGATGAAAGATCAGATCTAGAATGATGATTTTATGACATCGTTTCCAACATGATGGATGTTGATAGAACTTAGGAGATAAAAGCCCTCGGCTTGAAAGTGAGAGAAGGCTGGATTCACATCATAGACCAGACAGATTTTTTTTCTCCCTCTTTACCACTAGACCTTTTGTAGAGAACTGAACACTGGTTTTTGTGGAGGAGACAATAAACTGAGGTCTCATGAGCTAAAAACAAATGAAAGTGCACAATAAGAAGGGTCATGTCCGCGGTAATGCTTTGCAGAAAAATCCTTAGTTGAGTAAACACACATAGGTGGAAGAAAACAAGAATGTAAATGAACCTGTACTATGTGATGCACTCCACTGAGAGAACAAATCGAATTTCACTCGGAGAAAATCTGCTGTGTCAAAGGAGTTATAGCGTTAAATACAATACAATCAGTGTTCTTGTGATCAAGACTGTACAGGTATTATTTTGGATACAACTATATAAGAAGGTATGGTGCTGTTTGTTGGTATTGTGTGTTCATTCAGTTTATGAGGTAAAGGCGAATGTCCCTTCGCCCCATTGAATAAAATAATAGTCCAGCATATGGAAGCAGTACACTGACAGGTAAAGTCAGAATTTTTTTTTTTTTTTTTTGTCATGCTGGTTTCTTAATGGCTAGGAAAGAGACCAGCATTTTGTGTCAAGCCTGTGCCACCGGGAATGTTAGGCATTCACTTAGTGGTGTTGTACAGTTGGTTTCCAAGTACTGTGAATCTAGTTTCTTTTCATGGAATGTTTAGTGTAGCTGGGAGAGAGAATGAGCTTGAAGTTAAATTGTTTTAACTGGAAAAGTGACTTTAATAGTTGCAGATGATGAATTTGAGTGTTTGTTCAGTTTTGATTGTGTTAGTTCTTATTTATAAAATCACACTGTGCGTGTGTGTGTGTGTGTTCATGTGTACACATGCTGTTTGCTTTTGTGCATCTGTGAATGAATATGACAAGGTATTCGTGTGAGCTATTGCGTGCATGTGTGTGTGAGACAGTGTGGTATGTATCATTCTCTGTGTGTGCTTGTATGATAGATAAGTCTGTATATGCAAATGTGCGCAAGAGATTATAAGAGTGTGCACGTGCACTATAGCATGAATTGTTTGAAAAAACATGTTTTGCTTGTCACAAGAATAGATCTCGGAGTCCTGTATAACATTTCCTCTAGACGTACTTCCCAGGCATGTCCGAAGTTTTAACCTTGCCCCTGTGTTGCTTGTTCAATTCTGCTGATTTGAATGCATTTACAGTAGATATGACTGTCATGTTGTATGTTCCCTTTGAGTCAGTTTATATCACAAACTCTTACTTTGATGTGTTCAAGTTGTATTCGAATAAAGACCCACCTTCATTTCTGATTTGTTTTTGCATTGTGTTGATCAACGTGCTATATATGTTTCTTGCAAAGAAAATGCTGTTGTTCAACTAACGTTTGAAACATGTTTGTGTGCGCATTTCAAAATCGAGTCATCAAGAAAATAAATAAGTAGATTTTTCTGGGTTTATGTAGTTTAACAAAGAGAATATGAGCTCTTTATTTGGTTTTGTCCAATTTTAAACATGGCAGTGATAAGAATATTGTGATTGTCAAGAAATGGTAGACAGCTGTGTGTCATTATATGCATATATATTTATAATAATTCATGTATATATTCTAAATGAAAGACAGTAGAAATGAGGGGGATGGGGGTGGTAAGCAATTACTGCTCAACTATTGAGTCATGTTTTTTTTTTTTCTCTGTCTCACATTTCATCATTTTTTTTTTTCCTTCACTAAGTGTCCATCTTATCACATTCACTTTCATAGTCTCCACCCATCCTTCCTCCACCCATCCCCCCTCACCTTTATTTTTTAAATAAAAGCCTGTCCATGCACATACAGATACCATTTTCATGTTTTTTTTTTTTTTCTGAGTGGTGGTTTATATGAATTCTGTTTCTCAAATGATTGGTTTCTTTCTGTTGGCAATTCAGCATTAATTTGTTGACTAATAGAAAAAAGAAATTGGAGAAATTTTGTAAGAAATGTTTAAATAAGCCAAAAATTCAATTAATTTTTTAAGGTGTTTAAATGAGCCAAAGAAAAAGTAGCATTGTATAAAGATAGTTTGATGAAAAATTATGTAAATAATAGGCTGCCTACTTAACAACATTGAATTTATATATTTCATGCCTTTCTTAGCATGTCATCAAATAGGGCAAAGGAGTCGTTATAAAATCAGTGGATTGTGCAGAACATGATTCACAAGTCATTGAATTTTAAAACTGAAAATAAAACAGAAGAATGTTCAGAAAACTTAATGAAAGAATTCTTGATAGAACTTTAAACATTTTACATATGGGCAGTTTCATGGTATTTGAGGACACTTGTTTCCCATGAAAGTTATGAACTTTGAAATCATGGAACCTCGGTGTTGGTAGGTGAGATGAAATGAATTGATGTCTTCAAACTTGTGCCCTAGTTAGGGTAATGATGTTACCATCAATGCTCTGAGTTGATCCTGAAAAGTTAAGATAAACAAAATAGCATGCAACCATTCCCAAAATAGGCTGGGAATTGACATTTGCAAATAATTTGATTTTAGTTTGTTATCCCCACAATGAACTTAGAGCATTTGTGGTAATACCTGTATCTCACACCAGAATACAGATTTTGAAAACACCAATTTTATTTTCACCTCATCCCTCAATCCTGAAGCTACAAGACTGAAAAGTTTACAACTTTGCCAATCACAGGTGCCACCAATGTGGCTAAACTGCCTGCATCCATTATTATCCTTGGAGGCTGTGTGTTGGCCAGCTTCTGTTGGCTTGTTTATGTTGAGAAAGATGAAGCGAAAACTGTGAACTGATTTTATTGAAACTTTGTGGGAAGACAGAGTGTGATCCAGGGATAAAATTATTTAATTTTAGGGTGGATCTATGGTGTGGATCTGGATTAAATTGTAGGGAATCATTCAGCAAAATAATAATGTGCATAAGAATAACGAATTCAGTCTGTATCACTTTTTATTAAATTAATTCCCCTTGTGTGGAACATGGCATCCAGGATCTGTTCTCATTGTTGATAAGATTGCAACAAACTCGCTTCACTGAATATGAACACTGTGAGGGCACTGTTACATTGATAACCAGTTGAAAACTAACTTTCATAGAGTATTGAACATCTATTGATTCAAATGTCTATATTTCATGTTTTGGATGTTTTTCTATGAAAAAGAAAAATTGAAGGGAAACAACTCATTCAGCAGTTACTTCCCCTAGCTTCAAAACCATGTTTTCACACCTTCAACTGATACAATGGGGTGGATTCTAGATTCATGTGACCTTGAGGAGGTGTTCACTCTCTTTAAGTGACCGTCTAGTGTTCACAGAGTGATTGAAAATGCAGCTAAATATAAAAGGCAGGAACTCACTTGCATCCTTTCTCTGTCTTTTACAGACTTGGTCTGTCTTTAATGTTATCATACTGTGATGACTCTTTTCAGCACCTACTGCTCTGGTCTCCTGCTGTTGTCAGCATCATTTGATTGCATACTTACTCTCTTGGACTGCTTGTGCCTTTGTCATTTCCAATGTAGGGCTTTGTTTGTTAAGGTTAAGGAAATTATCGTAGCTTTAACAAGTGACAGTGTGAGAATGTGACTGGTGCTTCCTTTTAACACTGGTAGGGTAAAGTTAAAGAGTGCACTCAGTCACTCCGACTGATATGCTTGTATTCACAAGTGCAGCTTAGAGTTGGGCCTGTGCTGACTTTTTTTTTTGGTGTGAATTCAGATTTAAAAAAAAAAAAAAAAAAAAAAAAAGCAGAATGAAATATTTGTAGATTTTATATTTATTTTCAGCAGATTACAAAAAGTGTTGGTGGGCTTACGCTGAAAACTTAAAGAAAAGAGAGCATTAGGGTGGAAGGCTAGTCTTTTTTTTTTTTTTTTGAATGTTAAAGACAGGTTAGATCTTGAAAACAATGATTAAATTCATGTACTTTTAGGTGACCTTTTTTTTTTTTTTTTTTTTTAAATGTTGAAGACAGGTTAGATCTTAAAAACACTCGTAGCATTGTGTTCTCTGGTCAATCGTCCATTGAAAGACATGTTTAGTTTTCTTTCATCCTTTCTTCCTGCTGTCCTGCTTTCCCTTTTTTTGTTGTTGTTGTAGACATTCACTCTTGCCTTGGTTATAGCACTTTGTGGTGATGAACAAAACAAAACAAAGCAAAAAGTTAGAAAATGAGCACACACAACTATTTTCATATTTCTCAGAGAGACTCGGTTGTCAGTGTTTGTAGCTGAAGCCAGCATTTTTTTTCTGTGCCTAATCTCTGTTAATGAAAAAAAAAAGCTAATGCAGCAGTCTTGTCACACAAGTACACACGCACACACACACACACACACACACACACACACACACACACACACACACACTCGCACACAAGACTGCATTCATCTCATTTGTAAGTACATTTTCAAGCATGATATGAGTTATGGAAAGACTGTGAAGTTTATACATACCATTTTGACAGGTAAGACCTTCATTTTAGTGAAATTAAAATGTTCTGCAACAGCTTTTAAAAACTTTTCTGAACATTTCTGAATTCTTTTTCACAGAAATCTAGTTGTAAAACAATAATATTTATAAGAACGAAAAAAACGAAATTTTATTTTACCAGCGTAACGAGATAAGCAAATTGTACATGCTTTTTTCCATCCAGCCCTTAAGACAAGTATTTAAAAGGTCTATGTAATTTTACAAATATTTTCAACAGAAATATGTGGACATGTATAAAAATATGAACTAGGTCGATGAGGAAAAAAGTGGGTTTTTGAAAGAGACCTTTATACCTAGCATGAGATACAGACGTGTGCTCTAATCCATGCTCTTGAATCCATATATTTTTATATATTTGAAAGATCCCCCCCCCCCCCCCCCCCCAACTTCCAGCCCACCTACCTGGAACCTGTCTTTCCCTCTTCTTTTCTTCTGTCCCTGGCTGTCTCCCTAAGTCCATTTCTCCATGTCAACCTGGCACAAACATACAGGGACATGGTTGACACTCCCACAGAAGCTGATACACAAGTTCCCTCCATAACACACACACAGTTTTGTACTAACGCATAACACATGTAAATATGCCATTATTTGTTTCATCCCCACAGGATAGGCTTTTTTTTTTCAGTAAAAGTAGTGTATGCGCCTTCTAGAAGTTCAGTGCTTGTATTCTGCTCTTTTCTTCACTCTCTTTGACTGCCCTTTTTTTGTGTTGTTTTTTTGCTTTGTTTTGTTTTGTTTGCTTCACTGCCGGCCACTGTCTTTCTATCTATATGGCTCATCCACCTGTCTCTATTTTAGCAAATCTTTACACATTTTCTTTTTAACTCTTGTGGGATGTATAGCATGTCAGCTCTGTTTTGTTGTAGTCTGGCAAGGTAATTAAAGTGTACACACTGTCCAGAGGAGCTGTCCGTTCTGCCATGTCCATTGCCAACATGGCCTTTCTTTTCATTTGACTTTTCATTACATTCAAATGTCTTTCATTCATTTCTTGCTTTACACTTGGGTCTAAACAAATAGAATACCTGGAGAGCCCTCTGAACAGGTTAATTTTTATCAGCCTTTAGGATGTTTATGGATTTGTTATCATGCTATGAATTTCACATGGTTGTGTACATAGTTGTTTATTGTCGTCATTTAAGGTCATATGGAGTTTATTTTCCAGTGTGAAGACAGCCCTGAAAAGGTCCTACATGGCTGGTTGTCTGGGATATGATGAAGATGAAAAATAAAGAAGTGGTCATTTTCCTTTGATCAGTCTAGAAGCGTCATATTCGAAGGTCTACAATGGAAATGTTGCAAAATATTTTTCCTCTCTTTTTTGCTTCTTTTTTTGTTGTTGTAGTGAAATCTTCATATCATCAATTCAAGGTTAATGTTTTTTTTTTTTTTTTTTTTTTTTTTTTTAAGATGGAAGCAATCTCAGAACAAGTCATCTTTCTCTCTTAAGGCTTACCTCATATGACTTTCTTCTCTCCCTTCATCTGAACTTGAGCCTTCCCCTCACTAGTCCAGCTTGGGGTTAACCCCAGCACTCGTTTGGGAGTAGATAGCAATCAGGGCCCTTTGGTTTCAGACATATTCCTCCTCCTCTTTCTCAATCTGTTCTTCCTGGAATAATGAGGAGTCAAGGAGTTTGATGTCAGTCTCAATATCTCTAGTTTTATTTTTTCATGTCTGGAGTTTTTATTTTTTTTATTCCCCCACCCCACCCCCACCCCCTCGCTCCTTTGTATGTAAAGTTATTACAATAAAATGAAGCAAAACAAAAAAGAAGACCGTTTAGATGGCAAGGTTCCTCCTACCTCCCCCATCTCAAATAGTCACTGTGATGATTTTACTTCATATCAGCATTTTCTGTGTGTGTGTGTGTTTTCCTCTCTCACTTGCTCTCTTTCAATAGTTTGTTCTTTGACAGTGATAAATGATGATGTTTTTAAGGCAGTGACAGTTCTTTTGCCTTTTTGGTCTGGGTCTGACAACAGATCTGAATTGGAATCGCAGGGTTGTTTTTGTTTTGTTTTTGTTTGTTTATTTTAATCTCTCATCCCCTTTCACTCTCCCCTTTGGTACCTTCACCTCATTTCTGATTGAGTGGGATGAAAACACAACATCCGAGATAAATGTTGTGGGGAGTTCGAAGGTGAGGGGGGAGTAGAGGCTATGTGTTTCAACTGCTATTAGTAAAATTTGTAAGAGTGAGTAAGAACTGGTGTTGGCTTCCTTGAGAGAGCCGCATGTGAATGTTTTCTGTGACAGTTTCTTTTCTCAATTTTTATCATCTATGCCTTTCTGTGATTTATCATGGTTACAGGCTCATGGACAAAACTGGTTTTTGTTTTCTGCTTGATTTGTCATTGTTTTTTAACTAAAAACACAGTGATGCAGGGCACGGATATGCTTTGGCTCCTTTTCTCGCTTAACTCTGTATGAAACCTCAGGGCTGTCATTTGGATGTCTTTTTTTCTGTTTTTTTTTTTTTTTTAACCACTGTTTTAAAGGATGATTTTTTTCATACCATTTTTTCCTGTCTCTTGCCTCCCAGATCATATTCATTTTGTGAAAATAAAATATTATATCAGCATTTTTGACCCCATAGTTTACACATGTTACAGAAGAAGGCAAGCTTCTGCTGGAGATAATCGCAGCCAGTTTTCATATCAAAATAAAAATGGCGCCTATTGAATACTTAAACCATAGACTTCATGTAATCTGCAGTTGTCAAGAAGACTGCCTTTTGAGTTTGAACCAAACATTACATAGGAGATTGACTATTTTTTTTTAAAGTGTCATCGATGAAATATTACAATCACTGGAATACACGTGATGCAGGTTGACAGTAGTTTCAAGCACATTTGGTTTACACGAATGGTTTATTTTACTTTTTTAAGGTGAGGTCATACACGAGGTAAGCATCCCCCGCATTGTATACTGTCACATTTGCATGTGCGCGCACACACAAGCACACACACACAAGCACTTTTTTTTTTTTAGCAAGCTTATCTCTATCTCTGGGTGACCTTTTTTTATGCAAGGAAACGTTAGTAGCATCTCCTGAAGCTGACTGCTTATTTCAGTTGTAAACTAAAGCCAGGTCAAGGTAAAGACGAGTCTGACATACTGTTACAAAACTCGTGCTTACGACTTTATGATTGGATCACTTGAAGTTATTCTCATCTGCTTCTGGAAACATGCACAATATACCACCAGAAAGGAAGAAAATACTTTGAAGGATCAGTCTGTCTTTGTTGCAGTGACAGATTTATGGAGTGAAGTTATGGACTTTCCTCCAGCACATTGCTGTACATGAATGACGCACAAGAATGGACATGCCTTTTTGACCTGAGATACTGAGTGCAAATTTCTTTTTTTTCACCAACTTATATGATCTCAAGGGTCGCAAAACTCTTTGCTTTTCTGCGTTCAGGGATGAATGTTTTTAGAAAAATATTTACAGACAAATGAATATGTGTGATTGTAAATGATAAAAAAAAAAAACAAAACAGTTCTTGATAAAGGTAGGTGTACTGAAAACAGATTGTACACTTTTCATTCAAGTTGTTTGCTACTGTGCTCGCTTTTACATGGGACCATGGATTCATCAGGCCAATTGCAAAGTAGAATTTAAACCATTTGTGTGCTCAGCCAGTCACAGAACTAGCAAATTCGTGCCTTTCCAGTCCAACATCACTCAGCTCAGTGGCTACCATATCCATGGCTGCTGTGTATAGGCTGTGAAGGCCAGAAAGAGTATATGATGACACAAAACATGACTTGTCCGTTGCTGAGGGAACCAGTCTCAAAAATGCATCCTTGGGACACAGACCATTTCTGAAAATGCATAGGCTGTTCTTAAAACGCAATGTTTACACAGAAAATTACAAACCTGGATCTTATATTTTGAATGTGATGTATGTGGTAACATAGGGTAAAAAGTTCAGTATGAAAATAAAGAGAACAGAAATTATTCACATCTGTGAAGCCAGCCCTTACTTGCTGCAAGTTTGAAAATCAGGGCAAGGTTTACAGGGAATGAAGAATTAAACAAGTGAATGCATGGAGACCCTGTTCTCATTTTTAAATGATCATCCTGCAAGCTGAGGAAAAGAGACTTTGATATGTCAGGAGGAAATCTTCTACATTGGATATGCTGAGGGGTTGTAATATTATGAAAGATGCACGTTTATTGCGTCACTGAGGAAGCTGCACCCATCATCTTTCCTCACTCCTTGCTTCAGCTGGAATAGGGAGTGAGAACAGCTTCCACGCTTCAGGACTTGGCATAGTCGTAGTGAAATGTTGTTAGAGTTTTCCGAATGGAATAATAAGAATTTAAAAATGTTGGAAATACATGTACACATTGTGCTTTTATCTTTTTGGAGGAGGTGGAAGGGAGGGGGTAGGGAGTCCAACATACAACATTATGATTTGTTTCTCTCCAGGGCCCCCCCCCCCCCCCCCCCCCCCCCCCCCACTCCTTGTCAGCCCATTCTGTAAATGCAGTATATATATATGGTCACCACAGCTGACTGTGCTGTAAAATGAACAATATGAATGTAGATACTGGTAACATGGGCACCTCGAACCTTCCTCGTAGAATGTCATCTTTGTGTTTCATAGGATCATAGGAGAGTGATTTTCTTCAGTTTTGCTACAGTTCATCTGATTTGGAGATCATCTGGTCTGGAGTATTAGAATGGCAAGCTTATGTGATGATCTGTTGATGTTGATGTGGTGTGAAGAATGGTTTAAGGTCCTCCCCATTAA
This sequence comes from Conus betulinus, assembly GCA_016801955.1. Classification (NCBI taxonomy): domain Eukaryota; kingdom Metazoa; phylum Mollusca; class Gastropoda; order Neogastropoda; family Conidae; genus Conus; species Conus betulinus. The sequence goes on along the minus strand of JADBJO010000949.1, from coordinate 244,738 downwards.
CCCCGTTATCGTTGCTAAAGTTTGCCTACTTTGGCTTACCTCCAGCCTGATTTGATGACCTCTAATTTGCAAATAGTTATGTAGAAGTCACTTAACACAGGGAGGATGGGGAAAATGCATTTCTCCAAGTAGGCTGGACTAGCCTTTTTCAAATGAAAAAAAAAAGAAAGAAGAAAAACTAGTTCGATATCACTTTTGATAACTCTTATCACAATTCAAGAAGTGTGTTCATTATTTCTGCTGATTTTATTCTGTGACATCTTTGCACAGAATTTGTTTCGTGAAAGAGCTCAGGGAAATAGATTAACAAAGAGAGATTATAGTGTTTCCTTGTCAGGAAGTAGAATTCTTGATTCCCATTTCAAAATATCCAAAAAACCAGGGAAAAATCAAAGACCACATTTAATCCCAGTAACCCCATTGCATATATTCAATAATAATCTAAGATACAGTCACTGACTTTAAGGTTTTCTCATTTTCATGATTGTTGGTATGCTCAAAAGTGTCTCAAAGTGTTGAAGTAAAGATGATATCTGTATTTTCATTTTTTTCTGATCATTTTCTTACTTGTAGAATGTATAAATAATGGGGGAAAAAAAAAAAAAAAAAAAAAAAGGGTCATGACAGGCCAGATCAGAGTGCGAAAAATAAAGATAACCATGGTTAGAAAATGCAAAAAAATCTTTTTAAGGCTGATAAGGCAGGCAGCTTTTTTGTTTGTTTTTTATTTTGTTTTTAGATCAACTTGATGCAAGCAAGTTGAAAACATGATGTATACTTTTTCGTAATGTTTACTTTTTACAAATATGACTGTTTTGACTAGTGACATTTTGATTGCTGGTGGTGTTAACCAGTTTTCTGTGTGTAATTATCAGTCCCTGCTCTCTGCCCTCCCCTTCCCCCTCCTCCAGGACTCATATTTCAGCTGAAATGATCATGTTAACTACAACAGGCGTTTAATTTCAATGCAGCCAAGTTTTTTTTTTTTTTTTTTAAACTTTAAATCCATTGTTACCATTCTCATCAAGAAATTTGTGATCACCCATCTTCCTTGAATGCTTTGATGGTTGCCAGTTCATGTGATTTTTTTCTGACTTGGGCAGAGCCTACAGCTTTTCCACTTCAGATTTGATGGAACTTTGTGTCTTGTAAGCTCTACTTCATGTTCTGTGGTTGTTGTGTGTGTTGAGCGTTGCAATATTTTTTCCCTCCAGCAAATCAGTTGCTGTGCTTGCTGCTTTTTTTTTTCCCCATGGTCATTAAATCATCTGTAATTGTCTGTCAAAATTGACAGTATGTTTCATTTCAAATAAATTGTGAATAACTTTTACCTGCAACTGTGTGGTTCATTGTCAAACAAGTCTTTTGATTGAAATGATTCAATCACTTGTTTCAAATCTTCTGATTTGAAATACTGTTCCTTACTTTGAATTAAATCATCTTCATAACATATTTCGTGCCAACAAAGTATGCTCCACAAATTAAAATCACAGATCATGTTATACTCTCTGCTAATTATATACAATATACACATCCAAACAAATCATGTGTGTAATAGTCCCCAATGCTACCATGCGTCTGTTTACAATATATGCTCCCACACACATTGTCAAAGAAAAAATGACTGTGCATCAGTGTGCACCAAATTCAGAATCACAGCCATGAAAATACCTGTGTTGGTTCATAACTATTCATTATCCATATCAAAGGTCTACTCTCAAGATTTCCATAATTTTGTCAGCTTGATGGATATATTCTGTGTTTGACGAATGGTAAAAATGAACACTTGCAATCAGTCATTTCTGATCAAGCTGTATAATCCATTAAAGTGGGCATTTTTACCCTCGAATCAAAGATAAAGAATGTGATCAGTCAAATCTTGGCTTTGCTTAACATCTCTTTGAATATGACATCAGTTGTATGGTTGAATGAGTCGGTTGCTGGATGCGAGTCAGATCAGTCTGCCCAGTTAGGTCTCCATGCAATCGTAAGCGACTATCAAGCACGCATGTTGACACCTGAAACCTTCAGACCGAGTCGACAGCAAGGACAAAGACGTTTTCTTTTACAGTCATCCACTCTCCACTCTGGAATTGAGAAGGCTGTCTAAATAATAATGCACATATTATATATGATTGTTTAGTGTCTTTTTCACTTCCAACAACATGCTCTCTCAACAACAATCCGAAACAAAAGGGACATTACACATCTACATTCAGTCTCCAGCAACTCTCAGTGACTGAAATACCTTTGGTAACACATTGAACAACAAGTGTGTGCCCGTTTTTTTTTTCTTTTTTTCTTTTATTAACATTGTAAATAATTTTGTTAATATTAGAAGAATGCAGGCAGTCCCAGCTCCACAAGTGATGTCACAGTTTTTTCTGTCCAAGGTGTTGGCTTAGATCAGGTAAGCAAAAATGTCTTGATGAAAAAGTTTTTTGTAAAATTAACCTCATATTGAAGTAAACACAATGTACAATTTTTTTTTTTTTTTTTTTTTAAAATATTACCAATCTCAAGTGTAGACCTTTAAATTATCATTACATTCATACTTTGTACTTCCTTTCGTAACACAAATGTTCCAGAAACAAACAAGATTTTAAAGTTTTATTTGTAAGCTTTAAAAGCGGATTTGTATAAATTTTCTAGAATTCTGCTCAAATAAAAATGCATTCTCTATAAAACCAAGAAAGCAGTGGCACAAATACTGCTACAGAATAAACTTACTATCTGAAAGATTTGATATTATTAATTCATTTATTCATCAACAGTATTTATCAGCAACAGTGGTGATTAGACCATGCCAGCTAGGGACTCGAGGCCTGCCAACATGCTGGGTTGATGCCTAGGCCAGGCGTCTGTTGAGTCTTGTTCAGGGGCCCCTGTTATCAAACCTGCCTTTCTTTATTCACCAGTTTTCTCACTCACCAATCCAAGCACATGCCTTATCCCTACTTGACATGGAACATCATTACCAGATCCAGAAAAAATGGAGAGCTGGGATCTAACCTCACCTCCATACCCAGTCAGTAAGAGTGATCACCCTTTGTAACTGTAGCCCCTGTGGATGGCGGTCTGATGGCACAGCAGATGTGGTCTACTGTACATGAAACTGAAAGCAATATATATATATATTTTAAATGAAAAACAACGAATGCCACAAACTTTGGATTCCCTTTGAAGTCCGTACCTCTGACTCATGAGGCATTGTGATCTTGTCGACAAAACAAAACGATGAAGCTCTTCTTGTGTGTGTGTGTGTGTGTTTTCAATTTTTTTTCTTAAATTCATTGCACTCTTTCTCCATCCAGGCAAGAATGTCACCATAGATTAGTGACCCACACTTGCGCTCCTGCCTGCATCAGTTTCTGTCTACCTATGTTTACACTATTGCAATTCAACAATCTGTGTGAACAAGGTCATGAGGTTTAGCTTGGCCTCTAACTGCCGTAGAATGCTATGGTCTGACACGGTATAGTATATGATGCCAAAGTTTAGCTTGGCCTGTATACACCATTTTGACTGGCAATGCTTCCCTTGTTTCAGCAAAAAACAGAAGCTCCAGTGTCATATACTGGCTGGCAGATGTGTGTATCTGCTGTTGCTGACTGGAAAGACATCCATGCTGACCTTGTTCAAACCTGACATGTACATGAAACACTGGTTCTCCCACACCTATCTCTTTAACTCCGTGACACGCTGAGATATGAACAGCTGGACTGGCCACTGATGATCTCGGCAATTTGAAGAACAGAAGAGTGGGTCATGACTGACTGCCTTCAACTTTTGTTTGACTTCTTTCTTTAAAAAAAAAAAAAAAAAAAAAAGAGAAAACTTCAATTTGTGCTGTCTTTCCCAATCTGCACTGGAATATGTGAAGTAAAGAAGGTAGTAGATGGTTGGTGGTAGTTTTGGAATGGTGAGTAGGTTTTTGCATCCTTTCTTGTGCCTGTGTGTGTTTTCACATTTCTTTCTTTCTTTCTTTCTTTCAGTGGCGTCTTGTCACAGTCGATTGCCCACAATGAGCTGTTCTTCCATTCACTCACTGCCTATAAATGAATATTTTTTTGCTAGCCATGCTTCACTGTGGGACAAAACATGTAAATCATGCGCTTTAAGTTGCTCACTTAACACTTGACTGAACCGACTGCCTGACAATTTCAGTGGTCTACACCATGCACCAGCAGTTTAGAAAGGCTAGAAGAACCTCCGAGGATTGCCACCTTCAATGTAGAAACAAACCAGGGATCACTCAAGTCCTTAATCTAGTCAAGTGAACAAATAATCTGCACAATTAACAACAGGATATAAACCTTCACTTTGATCAAATGAGAATACTATCTTTACAAACCACATACATGAAATCACAAACACATGTCTGACATCACAACTCCAACCAGGAAAACAAAAACAGGAATAAGAATGCCCCAAACAACAAGAAAATGATATTGCTTCACACAAAAAGGTATAGGAATTAATTCTCAGTTCATAAAGAAAAATCAAAACTCCAAGTAAAGTTTGCAATCACTGTGGTTTAAAAAGAAAAGCAACAACAGTCAAAAGCAACAATAAAACAAGATGCAAAGCACATAAACATACTCCTAGTTTATGCTGAATCCACAGCAACAATAAAACAAGATGCAAAGCACACATAACATACTCCTAGTTTATGTTGAATATGTGTGTGGAGGGGAGGGGAGCTGAAAAACGTCAAAATCAAACAGGTGTCATAATGTATGATGACGTCAAAAATGCGTCATAATGTATTTCGTCACTCAGATATTCCATAAAGAAGAAAGAAAGACCATTTTGGGCTGTTATAGCACCTAGTAACTGCTATATTGGTAAAATAAAACATCAGGTATCATCCATGACCCATAATGAGTATACCTACACATTTTAAAGATCGGCTCGGAAGTTTTGTCTGGAGCAAATGGAACATTGACCACGGGCAGACAGACAGACATCATTTCTTCATTCCCATTGTAAAGTACTCCCTGTTCTATCAGAACTGGGAGTACAAAAAGGGAGATTATTACCTTCGTATTTCAGTCACTCATTTCACATTCATTGGATATGTTACAGCATAGTGTTTACATATTAATTTCCATGAGAGCATTTCTATCTATAAGCAAAAAATATTTCTTTAGCTACATGCAGCCATCAATACGTACGATTATGATCAAAATTTCTCTACAAAAATATCTCCTGACAGAAATCTTTGCAGCAGTTTGTCTAAATTTGGAACATTTTGTTATTTGACACATCAAAATAAATGAAAACAAATGCCACAAAAGGTGACCAAGAAGATCTCGTGCTATATGTCATTGCCAGCAATATTTTACTATGAACAATTTCACATGGGGTACAATCACATTCCCATTTACAGATATACTTAATAAACATTGACGTGAAACGTTTGGTGTTATCTGCACTGGGAGAAAGGCACTGCACATTCTCTCCAACAAACAACTGCAATTACCCTCAAAATCTTGTCTGATTTGCAACACAAAATATATGTGACTTGAGAATTGTAGTATCTCTAAAATGCAGGAAAAGGAATGTGAAAAACCATCGTTGAGTGAAAAAAAAAAGTTCATTTTTACATAGCAAATAATACAGCAGTGTGGTCCCATGGACATTTAAATAGAGAGGCACTTCATTAAAACAGACTATGCAGTCATCATCGAGAGCTGAAATACCATCAACAACTAACATCATTATCATTTCTTGATTTGATTTTGATCAGTAGTATTATTTGTGACTGTCTGCTCTAATAATGAGCCTGATGTGAGTGCTCTCACCAGTATTACAAGCTCACTTATGTGTAGACATAATCCCATTTCCAATACAACATGCTGCTTTGAAGCTGGATAGACAAACCCACAGATAGAAATATGAAAAGAAGATATATTCTCTATATATACTATATTAAGCAAAAATCTACGGCAAGTTTTCCTAGGGAGTGGTTTATATTTCATTTCCAAAACAATGAACAATTAATCACTTTCAACCACACTTTTCTTCATGGAAGCACTGTCAAAGGTTGAGACGGCTGGTGTAAGGTTCACTGCAGTGCACCCACAGTTCTGGTGGGCTCCAGAACCAGGGAGCAAATACACATTCAAAGCCTAACCTAAGCCTAAATTTATGGCCAATTATAGCTGTTTCTAGTTTTCTGCTTCAGTACCAAACAGTTGTGACTTCAGCTCAGTTTTGTGGTGATGGTCACATTTGCACATAGCACTGCAAAGACACAAAGAGAATAATACACTGAAAACACTTTCAAGCAATTATGCGTATGTAATATACATGGGCACAAACTAATTGCGTCCTTCCATGTCCCTGCCCACAATGCAGACATATTTCAAATCAATCTTCAAACAAATCTTATTTTCCCAAATACATTATAAAATTTTTCAATAGATATGCATACATCCTTAGATGTCACTGGCACTCAACATTTGTAAACAGGTCAAGCAAAGTTGCAGCAAGATAGTTTGAAATACAAAAATGGAGGTATGAATGTATATAATAGATATGGACATAAAGAATTATAAATCTTGATAGAGAATTTCAACAGTGGTCTTCATTCATAATAATCGGAGTATGTTTTAATGTAATGGTAACCATACACCTGGTGATCAACACAACAGCTCAACGCACGGTTCATAACCAATGAAAACATATACATTTCATTATCAACAGTAACAAAAACAATATACTGTTTCATTTATAAAAAAGAAGGCTGTCCCAGCTGAAGATAACAAAGGAATGTGAACTGAAGCAGTCTCCATTTATGTACTATCACAATGGCTTTCTGCAGTTACCTACATCAGAGATATCACAAGGGAAATCATATGCACCCCAATACCTGCTGAATGGAGCAAAGTGCAACAGATAAATACCTACATCAGAGATGTCACAAGGGAAATCACCCCAATACCTGCTGAATGGAGCAAAGTGCAACAGATAATTACCTACATCAGAGATATCACAAGGGAAATCATATGCACCCCAATACCTGCTGAATGGAGCAAAGTGCAACAGATAAATACCTACATCAGAGATGTCACAAGGGAAATCACCCCAATACCTGCTGAATGGAGCAAAGTGCAACAGATAATTACCTACATCAGAGATATCACAAGGGAAATCACCCCAATACCTGCTGAACGGAGCAAAGTGCAACAGATAATTCTGCTTTCCTTCACAACCACTTTCCACAACAACAACAGATGTTACAGAACGGGTACAATCTGAGCTTACTTCATGGTGTGCGCAGTAATGATCATGCTTATGATCAAAAGGATCAAACTTTTCATTCAGCAGAAAGAAAAAGGAAAAGTCGTTAAAAAACAATAATGGCACGCCTGAAATGATGAGATGCAGCAGTAACAGTTCACAGTGGTTTTTTTTTTTTTTTTAACAAGAAACATGTATCTGTAAAAGAAAAAAGAAACACACACACACACACACACACACACACACACCACATATATATATATATATATATATATATATATATATATATATATATACACACACACACACACACACCCTCACATGTTGATACAGATATATCCATAATGGAGAACAGCTATGTTCACTAGATGTGAAGATGTTGTCCATAATTCAGAATGTGCAACCAACAAAAACCCACACCTGACATTATTCATTTCAGACAATCATTACGATCTTGCTAAATCAAGGCATTAACATCTGATGGCAGGCAGGTGATGATGACTACAGACCAGTGCCTTCATCCAGCTGCTCAGGTGATTTTTTCTTTTTTTTAACAGTGCATATTACAGTTCTGTCTCCTCTTCCAAGGACAAGACAAAAGCTGCTCTGAACTTAAAAACTGCCACACACACACGTCTATGTTAGCAAACGGGATCTCAATGAAAGGCACAAATTATCTGGCAGGCGACAAATGCAGCTGTGTTGCCCTCAGGAACAAGGTTCAATCAAATGACGTGAGACACCACCCTCATCAGTCTGTTCTTTCATGACTGCCCTAAGAATGACTGCTGATGTGCATTTCTATGATCATGTGTTCTTTCATGACTGCCATAAAATGAATGCTGAGGTGCATTTCTATGATCATGTGTTCTTTCATGACTGCCATAAAATGAATGCTGAGGTGCATTTCTATGATCATGTGTTCTTTCATGACTGCCATAAAAATGCTCAAATACTCTGAAGAGAAATTTCTATGATGAAAACTTCCATGATTCGTCAGTTCTTTCATGATTGCCGTTACAAAAGAGAGCTCGGTTAAATGTTCCCGATAAGTCAATAAACATGAGGGACCATTACCAACCACTATTTCAAGTTGACTTCATACCTCTTGCCTGAAATGCATACCGTATGGATGTATACATGTCTGGAACAAAGAGTGCTGTCCACTATGATCAAGAAAAAAGAATACAACAATTTTAATATTTTTTCTGCAGTTCATTTTTTATGTTCATCAAACTATTTCAAGGAAACTGTATATCCAGCCTGGCATTTGTGTACTCTACCTTATTCACAAAGCTAACACTGGACGAGTCTGCATACTGCTTACTACAAAGAAAGTCTTAAATAAATGTCAGCGAACCGCCCAGAGAAACGTGGACAAACGAGCTTCAGATTGCTTCTGAGTTCAGCGCAAGGAAGGCGTTGAATGAGGCTCATTCACGCCTTCCTTGCGCTGAACTCAGAAGCAATCTGAAGCGATCAAAGCTAAGTGCATTTTCGTTATTTTGTCTGTCTTTATTTCACCTGAGGAAGACCTAAGAGGTCGAAACGCGTTGTGTGTGTTGTCTTGTGACTCGTTTGTCCACGTTTCTCTGGGCGGTTCGCTGACATTTATTTAAGATTTGTGAGATTTCCGCCTGCAGTCGTTTCACTTTGCAACTAGATCTACAAGGAAAGTGTATACACAGTCTGGCCTTACTACAAGGAAAGTGTATACACCGTCTGGCCTTACTACAAGGAAAGTGTATACACAATCTGGCCTTACTACCAGGAAAGTGTATACACAGTCTGGCCTTACTACAAGGAAAGCGTATACACAGTCTGGCCTTACTACAAGGAAAGCGTATACACAGTCTGGCCTTTGAGTGAGCAGTCAGCTCAATTCTTCAATACTGACAGAGAGTGCGTGTTAATACAGTCTAATATCAAGACTGTACAAGCATTCCATTAGTTATGTAGAATACATATATACACAACATTCCCTTTGAAAATCAGTCTGCCCAGTTCTTCCTCGCTAACAATGGAGGTTATTTCTTGTGTCTTGTCACAACTAGATTACTGCAAATCTTTCTCTGGCCACCCTGATTCTACCCTCTAAACATAGCAGAAAAACACAAATTTCACAGCAGGTATTATCTTCAAAGCATGGTACCTATGAACCACACAGTCCACTTCTTTTTTTTTTTTTCTTTCTTTTCTGCGTATGCAGGCTGATACCCCTGCAGACATTGCCTGTATAGACAGACAGTGGAATCTTGTGTGTATGACCCTTTTATATCCTGCCATTAAGGCAGCCATTCTCCACCTTTGGGGAAGTCCACATCTTATGAAAAGCTGTAGTTCATATGTCTGTTGAACAACAACCTATTGGTGGTGGAATGGTAACATAATGATGAACTTTGCGTTGACTTTGATAGCCTTATTGGCATTGACCAGTTGATAAGATGGTTGGCTCTCTGGGTGAATTGTGGAAGGGGGAGAAGAGGGGGTGTGGGAAGGGGGGTGGGAGAGAGGTTGCAGATGGAGAAAGGGTGAGCATGATAGAACATTGCACTGATAAGATGAAGAAGAAGGAGAAACATACCCCGACCCTCTGGTGAACAAAACTATCACACATTGTAAATGTGGCACATAAGCTTGGAAGCATTTGGCCTGTTCTGCCAGGTCTCTGTGAAAACACACAAAAAAGCAGCTGGAAGGCAGGCAGATGTGGATTTATCCACGTGTATTGGTTGTAAGGACAGAAAAACCAGCCAGTCCTACAACTCTCTAACAGTGGTGGTGGTAGGAGGCAGTGTGGAGTGGGATGGTCCAGGCAGGTCATTGATGCACAGGGCGTTGTCGGGAGGGATTGTGAAGAGGTACATCATCATCAACAGGATGTAGATGAAGACCACAATGGACCCTGCAACAGGAGATGCACTGAATGTTTTGGATGAGAAATAAAAATGTACTGGAAAAGATGGAATCAACTTTCATCACAAAGTATGGTGAGGAAGATAACATCCTTGGTTCAACTGCTCTCCTGGAATCAGGTCCTCCTCACCCTTTCCTCCAACCTTTTCTGCCTTCCACAAGTACCTCTAGAATCAAGGTGTGCTTGTGGAAGCCTAGATAGCTTGTTTTCATTTCATTCGTTAATTCTTAACAGTTTTTGAATTTTCCCCATTTTTCCCCCCCATTTTTAAAAACAATTATTGAATAACTATGCAACGATACCAAAATTTCTGATTTTTTCCCCCCAGTAAATGCGTTTCTTTATGTGTTTTTTCCCCTGTAAAGGCGTTTGTTTATGTTTATTTAAGCAAACTATTCCATTAATTTAAAAAAAAAAGGTTTTTATATGTGATAAATTCCACAAAAACCTTAAATCACTGGCGGTTTAAAATCAAGGGAAAGAACTGCAGGGAGTTAATAGCAGACACTATACACCACACTATCTATTCATTCAACAGTCCTCACATTTTGTCAGTAAATGTTCACGAGGCTGCACCAGGCACTCGCTAATTTCTGTTTGAGTGATTTATTGTTGGGGGGCTGGATGGAGTGTCACTTCTTTCCTCTTTCAAACACTTTGGGGATTGGATCAGGCACCCGTCATGTGCTACTAAAACAAGATTAGTGAATGATTGATTGGTCTGGAATCCAATATAATGGAACCCGTCTACATGACCTTAAGAATGTCATGAAACACAGATCTTTGTCAACAGGAGTTTTCAGTGGGAGGCAAGCTGCGGACTGGCATAAAAGTATGCATGTCAACAAGTTTAGCACACACACACACACACACACACACACACACACAAGTCAGAGAGGTTCAAATTAATACGATAAGCGTGCTGTTAAGAGACTGATTCTTGCATTTTTTGTCACCCATTTTTGTTTGAAAAAAAAAAGTCTAGACTCTGGATGGTCAGTCAGCACAAAAAAAATTGCTATAGACTGTGGACAGGTCAGACAGCATGTCAAAGTTGCTACAGACTGTGGGTAGTCCGAAACCACTAAAAAGTTGTTACAGACTGTGGTCTTCTACACAGATGGAAAACAGTGTCACAATATGAAAGAACTGATGCAACCCACATTGTCTGGTTGATAAGTGGAGGGAATCCTACAGAGGGGTTGTTAACTGAGGTTCAGCTCTTAAATTAATGCAAAGCTTCTTTTTTTTTCTGTGGTTTCATCTACTATTAATCCCTCCCCATGGCATCACTTCCATGGTGCTTGTTTTTTTTTCTTACACAACCACACCCATGTTCACTATCTATCAGTGTCCAGTGTCAGTAGTCCAAATGGACCTGTCAATCAACATCAACCTTTCACAGGGTAAGCTGATGCTGCACTGCTACCGAGTCACTTCAATGGTGCCTGTAATTCAACATACACCGGGCGTCACCAACTAAACCGCCCACTGACAAGAACATCTGATGTGCTTCGGAATTAGCTTGAATGCTCACCCCCTTTGGGAGGACTGATGCCACCACTCCATCCAAATACAGTTCCCATGAAATTACTGACACTGAAGCTCATAACTGACACAGAAGAGGAGAGAAAATATTTAGGAACACCCTGAGAGATGAGCAAGATGGGGCACTGAAACTATGATCTGTTCTCTTATGATGATTGATATGGATGACGATGATGTAATAGGATGATACAACATAGATCCATCCTGGTCATAGTCTGCATAAGAAGGCTCTACTCCATGCTTCTTTCATAATTCATCCCAGCACCAGCCAGGCAAATAACAAATTGTGAGAGTGAACGTATGAAAGTCAAGGTCCAAATTCTATTTTCTGGAGGTAAATTGGATAAGCAACATACCTGCTTTTTAAATCTTTAACATAGTTGTTCCTTGCACAAACAAAAGATCACAAAAGAAAAAGAAGAATTAGGGAATATAAATGAATCAATCTGAAAAAAGAATGATGTACAATTACATAGACTGACAAAAGGAACATGGAAAACATCACTCTTTCCTCTCTATTACTTCACCGACAGATGCACAAGCACACGCCTGGCATACCTGGGTATGCACACACACACTGAAACACTTTCACGCATACATAATGCACAGATGCTGACCATTTTTGTCAAAGCAATTGGGAAGAACATCAATCCTGAGAATTTTTTTTTTCAGATTTTTCTCTGACTGAGTGTGTGTGTTTTGTGAGTGTGTGCATTTGTCTGTCTGTGAGAAACAGAAGAGGGAGTGTGTGTGTGTGTGTCAAAATTTATTGAGTTTGTATGTGTGAGTGTGTATGCACAAATCAGTCTAGTTCAACACACATCAGATCTGTAACTTTCCCTACCTTGGAAGTAATCACTCTTGCCATCTTGAAAGAGATGTAGTTGATAACGATAACGGAGAAGATGACAGCCCAGAAGTGGACTTCAGCAAAGATCAGATGGAATCCATTGGCTGTAAGAAAAAAAATTGTCTGTTTTGGAGAACAGCGGTTGTCCCTTTTAATAAACTAATGAGTTGTGATGCTCAACATAATTTACATGTTGTTTTTTTTAAACTTCAAAACCATGAAAACTTGATGTTGAAACTGAGAAATACTGAACCATTTACATTCTTTTATTTCACTTTGCGCCTAACAATGAAAACTGCATGTCCTTCACTTAAAGCCTGTAATAACAAATAGGACAGATAAAACACTTCTACAATCTGTTTGTATGCACATGCATTTGATGCTGAGAGTAGTAAAACCTGTTTCTTTGTTTGAAGTGTTATTGGAAATATGTAAACACATATGTAATTATGATATGTCAGTATTGGAAATATGTAAACATATATGTGATAATTATAATGTGTGTACTGAAAATATGTAAATATAAACGTAATAATAACCAAAATAAAAATGAAGCATCCATTCATTCACTTTGGAGAGAAAAAAAAGTTGAAAATATGGTTATTTACTTGTTGTTAAACTTACAGGAAGATGAAATCTTAAAGCGAGGCACCAGTATCTCGACTGATCACAACAGCATGATTTCCATTCATCTAAAAATTTGCTATCAGACCCACCAAACCAAACCTCTCTAGACAATGAAACCAGCACTTCAAAACTCACATAAATGAGGTTGATAAGAACCAGTATAGGCACCTGCACCAGGCACACCTGTATTGCTGTAGAGCTGCCAATCTCTATGCTGAAACAATCAGAAATATTCCATTTAGTGTCACATTATGATAAATTGTAAAGTCAAAGTAGAGTTTAAAACAATGGCTATTAAACAGCAATAAAGCTTCAGAAAGTAATGGGAAATCAGTACAGTAATAATGAAAAACAATAAAGTGTATAAAAACCCTCTTGGTGGTACTTCACCACAATCCTGCAGTCGACTTTGGTCTCTTCCTTAGTACAGTAATAATCACAAACAACAAATTTAACTATAAAAAAAAAGATCTACCTAGAGAAGAATTAGTCAGACCACAGCTGCAGAGCTAAAAACAGAAAGCATAAGGCAACTTATGTAAACAAAGTCAATGCATAAAATCTCCATAGTCAAATATCCTGACTGATTCGTTAGCAAACTATGGATGGCAGAGCACATACAAACAAAAATGAAGGCTACCCTTGTATTTGTCATCTTCCACTTACCCAAGATTCACATTGTTCTGCAGAGCAAAAACTGGATTCCGTTGACCACCTCAGGAAGCTCCGCAACTAATGACAGCATTGTCACCCCAATGAAATACTGAAAACAAAGGAACTAACAATGACAGAAAGTAAGGTCATGCCGGGCTAAGGTTAATGCCAGGGAAAAGAAGAAGGAACAGTTACTCTACACAATTAAAAGACAGAAGAGGCAATGATAGCATCAGAGTTGATGGTGGGCTATTCAGCAACAGTAATCTGCACATGCCATGTCCCTTTCCCATAACAAATGTTTGTATATAGTACAATCTGATATTGTATGGTACTGACTGAATTGACATCTTTGTACATCATTGGGCTTGATATATTGCAGCGCACTGCACTGCTCAATACTACATCGTATCACAGTGCAGAAACAAAAATTAGAATGAAAAAACAGACTGCACTGAACTTACCATTACAAGATCAAAAACCACATACACGAATGAATGAAAGACAGCGTAATGCAGTGACAGCTCACACAAACATGAACATTACACTATGCAATGTGCACACAAGGACAAACAATGGCAAAACAGACCATACCTACTAAACACTCTGGATCTGACCACAACTTGTTGAGTTCATGCACAGATCAGCATGTACTTCTATTCAAGTGGCCCCTTTGCCCAACCCCCCACCTTTTCTCCACGTAATTCTTTGGCCTCGTTGCGTCACTGTTGTAGTATAGCGCTTATAAACAACTCAGTGAATTTAGCACATATGAACAAGTCAGCATGTTCAGCATACAAGAACAAGACAACACATACAGTATGAACAAGTGAGAATGTGTAGCATACATGAACAAGACAACACATACAGTATGAACAAGTGAGAATGTGTAGCATACATGAACAAGACAACACATACAGTATGAACAAGTCAGCATGTGTAGCATATATGAACAACAACACACATACAGTATGAACAAGTCAGAATGTGTAGCATACATGAACAAGACAACACATACAGTATGAACAAGTCAGAATGTGTAGCATACATGAACAAGACAACATGTATAGTATGAACAAATCAACATGTGTAGCATATATGAACAAGACAGCATGTATAGTATGAACAAGTCAACATGTGTAACATATGTGAACAAGACAACATGTACAGTATGAACAAGTCAGCATGTGTAGCATATGTGAACAAGACAACATGTACAGTATGAACAAGTCAGAATGTGTAGCATACGTGAACAAGACAACACATACAGTATGAACAAGTCAGAATGTGTAGCATACATGAACAAGACCACATGTACAGTATGAACAAGTCAGAATGTGTAGCATACATGAACAAGACAACACATACAGTATGAACAAGTCAGCATGTGTAGCATATGTGAACAAGACAACACATACAGTATGAACAAGTCAGCATATGAGTCAGCATGTGAAGTATGAACAGGTCAGCATGTATAGCATATGAGTCAGCATGTGAAGTATGAACAAGTCAGCATGTGGGGCATAATGAACAAGTCAGAACGTGCAACAGATATAAACAAGTAACCGTAAGCGACAAGTGAACAAGTCAGCATGAGTAGCATCTATGAACAAGTCAGCATATGCGGCATATCTTAACACATCAGATGTACAACACCTCCTTGATGACACTGAAACTGTGCTTGTGATGCTAGGAAGCACAGCAACATTTTAATCACTCTATATCATATAAGAGCTGTTGAGATCCTGACTGCTGAAGCGTCTTTCACAGTCTAGGGTTTACAAAAGAGGACAAAAAAAGGGGGAAAAAAAACAATTTCTGCAATGGGCTCAGTTACCATGTTATCAATGCACTGGATTCTATGCAGGTCAGGACAGAATCCTATCAGCAACAGGCACGCAATGGGAGGAGATACAGATCTACAATCCCTCCCCCACGTCAGCATGTCTGCATAACCTGCCTTAGTGCCTGAGTCTTCTGCATGTCTCCACCCCCATGCACAAGATGAAAAATGAATACACTAAAGACTCTGTTACAAATACACAAACACAGGAGAAGAAAAATATTCTGCCGCCTGGAAATACAACTACCAGAACTCAGATTTCTTGCATTTTTGAGATTTATGGTATACTGTAAAAGCGGGCCATGGGCATAACGTAGCCAAGTCCCAATCACATTATCCTAAAAACAAACATGCTGTAATCAAAATACTTGTACCGTAACTCAGCTCGCAGTATATCTTGTGGGGATAATAATCTTTTTTTTTTTTTTTCCGTCGCCTGTAAAATTTCATTTTCAGATTTATGGCAGTTGTATTTCTGGGCAACAATACGGAATTGTAACAAAAATATTATGAACAGGAACAGACACCAGCAAACACCACCAGAATGACTTGGCAGTAGTGCAGTGACTCCCCTCATAACCAGATACTGATTCTTCTGTGTGGACTTAGATGAAGGGGCTGTAATGGGATAAACCTGGGTGTGGTTGTGTATGGGGGAGCTGCAATGAGGTGGGAGTGACAACACCGTGCATGTGCATGCATGCAAGAGAGAGAGAGAGAGAGAGAGAGAGAGAGAGAGAGAGAGAGAGAGAGAAAGATAAAGAGAGAGAGAAGAAGAAGAGAGAGAGAGAAGAGAGAGAGAGATTTGATGCACACAGTTTCTAAAATAAAGATTTTTTTTTTTTTTTTAATTAATCTATGCTACAGCCAACTGTTTTGATATTACTACATTGCTGATCATGCCCAGTATTTTAACCACATTGCTTGATTCCAAGTTATAATCATACGCCAGGACTAAATCTTGATGAAACATGATAATTTGGAATTTAACATTTTCAGATATCCCGGGTCATTATGTACATTGGGGTCTGCATACTGAATGTGTGTGAGAGCAAGTATGCATGAATATATGAGCAGGAACAATGAGTTTTAATCTGATAGGGAAACTCACCAGTTTTTGCGAACCACGAATACAAAAGGACAGAGAGAAATACACTACACTGGATTTGGAAACACTCCAGAAAAACACTGAAGAATATAAAAAGGAGACAATACTTAGCATTGCAAACCTCTGACATTCCAGACTTTTCCAGCAGGGGCTGAACATTGTTGGAGATGATGTCCCCACACAGAGCGATGGCGGTGGCACACAGCAGTAAGATGATGATGCTCTTCACCCGAGACCACTGAGCTGATCCGTGACCTGATGGCAGGGTTGATTATTCAATTAAGACAATCTTGGCTTTTAAAAGAAAGACTTTTCTACCATTAAAAAGAAATTAGAAATTAGAAATGGAAATCATTCTCCACACCAAGAAAACTTTACTCTACAGCAGAAATGAAACATGGATCAAGAAAACGAACAGAAACTCAACATTTGATGTGACCGTGGGATCGTATGACGGTGCTGAAACATGCGAACTGGTCGGACTGTTCATGCTATCCAACATCCAAAACACAACTCGGAAAGCAAGTCGGACTATACAGAGACGATGGCCTCGCCGCGCTAAACAACAATCCAAGAACCATCGAAAACAAGAAAAAGAACTATGCAAAATTTTCCAAAACCATAACTTAAAAATCACCATCGAAGCAAACAAAAAGGTAGTGAACTACTTAGACATAACACTTGACCTCAACAACTACATATATAAACCATACAAGAAACCTAATGACACTCCCATTTATGTAAACATCAATAGCAACCACCCACCATCTATACTAAAAACCATACCCATGGCATAAACAAGAGATTATCTAATCTGTCACATAATGAAAGAGTATTCAACAAACGCAGCAGCAGAATACCAAGAGGCATTGCAAAAAAGTGGTTACAGCTACAAACTACAATACAACCCAGATAACAACATGAACAAAAACAAAAAAAGCAGGAAAAGGAAAATCACATGGTACAACCCTCCATATGATGGACGAGTAAAAAACAAACGTAGGAAAAGAATTTTTCAAAATTTTGACAGCATCCTTCCCAAAAGAACACAAATTGTCCAAAATATTCAACAAGAACACCATCAAACTATCATATTCATGCATGCCTACCTTAAAAATATAATTGATTCATCCAACACAAATAAACATCCGGGTTGATCAGTTCACGTGACTCGCTGGTATCCATTGTGCACCGGCAAGCCTTGTCAGTCAGTTATCTCGAAGTTTTTCGTCGGTTTTTTTTGACTGAAATAATGAGTAAAATCAGCGACCGAGTCGAGCAGGAGTTGCGTGGAAGTGGCACGAGTGAACAATCAGTTGCCGAAGGCTGTAGTAACGAAAGCGAAGCAGGTGAGTGGATAAACTTTGATTATTTTGTTTGTCGAGTGATGGAACACATGCTGCGTGCCGTCATTGGTTATTTTACATTTGTTGGTCCGCCACATGAAGGAAGGGGGGACGGAAGGGGGGCAGGGTACATGGTTACTTACAGGAGTGATAGGCTTTGGCCTGATCAAACTAGAAGATCGTTCTCTGGGTGATTGTAGGTGTTTTGAAAGCACTTTAGAGATCAATAAAAGTGGTGATTTGAAGAGAACAATTTATAACTTTTGTTTGTTTATTTTTTTAGTTTGGAAACAGTGTGGGCGTGTCACGAGTGGGCGTGCCTCCAATGAAAGCTATAGCCCTGCCCCCTCCTTATATGCTAGTGATTCAGATTTTATTCTATTTATGATTTTATGCATGACTTCATTTTTCATAGAATGAATAAGTAATGCTGGTCATTTTTTTTTTTTCTGAAATCAGACTAATTAGTGGAAACTGAGTCAAGCTCTCTGTAACATCTCTTGCACCATTATGAAACAATGAAATGAACAGAAGACTTAGGATATATGTTTTCTTGTGTGATCCAGAATCTGGAAGCACTACTGCAGAGGAGAGAGATGCTGAGAGTGAAGGAGTTGAAGAAGAAAGAGGAACTGTACTGCTGGCCAATCCTACTCATGTGCGCTCTGGCTGGGAATGTTCTGGATGTGACGTGGGACTCTGCTCCAAGTGCTTTTCAACCTTCCACAGAAGACCAAGGCCCTAACTTTGTTCTGTGTCTTCCAAGGACATATTCTTCTTGTTTTCTCCCAGTTTCAAGTGTTTTGACATTCAAGCAGGAAAACTGTGGTGTTTCAAACAATGTGGCTGACGTTTTGGATTACCTTTTCACCAGTGTTCTGGATTACACTGTGAAGAATATCTTCAGCTGCCATCAGGGTACTGTCTTGTAATTATTTTTTTTTCAGATTCCTCATTATCTCTAGTTTACAAAAACATATAGTTTTACCTATCTAGCTTCAAGACAAGCCTGCACAAACCCCATTTCCTTATATAGTGAAATTCGATTGTCCGGATGCTGAATTATAGGTACATCATTTGAGGCACAATTCATTATACATAGCTCAAGTCAAGAGAATTATCATCTTTCCCATGTTTCCAGCACATATTTGTCTTCATTTTATCTCAAGTCTGAAGTGTTTAGGTAGTACAGAAGAAAAACTGTGTCTCTCCTAACATTTGACTTACTTTTCAAATAACTTTTTCAGAAATTTTGCCTGCTTATATTTTGAGGTCAGTCTCCAAGTAGGTACAACCCACAGTATTTTCAGTTATTTCACTAGAATCTACAACATCTCTAGTTTCTAAAAAATGTATAGGTTTGCATATCTAGTGCAAATATTGGAGACTTAAAGACAAAAAAATAAACTATAACATATCCTGGAAAATCATAAAAAGGGCATCACCATACAATAACATTTCAAAAAGATGCAACCTATGTTCAACAAAAAAATGGTTAATACTATGCAAACCATACTTAGCAACCCTAAATACTAAAGTAGAAATAGTAAACAACTGCAGGCACAAATGGAAATCGTTGTCAGCAAACGCACCCTGAACTGTAAACAACCTGAACAACACATGCAGCCAATCCGCACGTGCAAACAGTGACATTAGGCCATATAAACACCGGCAGTAGGCGACCCCCAAACCATCCTGAGGAGAGCCAGCGCTCGAAACAGATCTGTTGATTTTAAAACTTCCTTTTACCATACTATTTTAACAGATGTTGCTCCCCAAGGGGTTGAGCACTTTAAAAATTTTATTAGGCGTTTTAGTAGTATTCTTGATATATATATATATATATATATATATATATATATATATATATATATTGAATTATAAACAAATTGCTCTTATGTCTTAGATTGTAGTAGGAAAAATAGGGGGGGTGATAAGCATTCATATCTGTAGTGGTAGATCATTCTACCCAACTGACAGTATGTGCTTGAGTGGGTGAATGGGGAGTTATATATATCTTTTCTGGAAGTTTGTTGAGGCAGGCTCAGGCCGGCAGAAACATAAGAGAAGGCAATGCCAGTCACAATAGCCTTAAAGGCAACCAGTCGCACTGTGATAGATCACTACTGGCATATTTTCCTGCATTAAGAAACAGGTCTTGCATACTACACAACCCAAACTCTCACCTGAGCCCACACACCATCCTCCCTAAGCTGAGTCTCAAACTCATCATAGACCTCGGAGGAGTGTGTCTTCATGGTGAACACCAATCCCACCACATAGGCAATGGGCAGGATGACAGCACAGGAGTACACCAGAGGGGCCACCTTGTCATCGTACAGGTTACGTTCCCATCAGGACCAAACTGAAGGGAGACAGAAAAACAGTTGACCAAAAACAGTTGACCAAACTGAAGAGAGACAGAAAAACAATCGAAAGAATTGTGAAAAAAAAAGGAAATCAGTTTAAGCACAAGAGTTCACAAAGAGGCACTTTGCAGTCCTACTGGCTTCACTATCAGTTTCAGCAAACTGAAGACAGAGAAGAATTAAAACAAACTACAACAACAACAACAACAACAACACTATAAAAACATACAAAAACACTGAGGTCGGCATGATCATCTTTAGACAAAGACCTGGAGTAAATGGAGTGCCAAATGACATGGAGACATCTGTTTCATTCATTGATAAGGCTCCACCAAATCTAGAGTGCATAATTTCTGCAGTTATCAAACTAAATTTCAAGCAAAGGCAATGCACACAAGTTACTGTCAGAAGTCTACTGACTGAGCCAAACTAACAACTGTGACAAAAATGTCCCAAAAGACACACTCAATTTTTTTTTTTCAAAACACAGTCTATAATCAATATCATAATGATCAGATTGTACTCAAGCATGGCATGAACATGTGCAAAAAAAAATTGTTTCTAGTTTGTCCCAGGTGGCCATTTCTGTTGCTTTTGGGGACAAATCAGATCTCACCTCATAATTTTTCCATTACAGTGGTCACTCGCACAGAATTTACAAGGTGAGATACAATTTATGCTGAAAAGACCCCCCAGCACCTCTGAGGGAGGAGGTAAATCATTCAGTCAATCAGCCTGTCAATCAAAATCACTTACATATTCACACACTCCTAATAACACAAATGTGCCACACAAAGACTTCCACTACCAAAAGAAGTCTAAATCACTTACCACAGACTGGACACAAGTTCTGCAGGTGAAGCCAGGTTTGAGAGATATGTTAGAGGACTGGCCGCTTGGCTCCAGCGGGGTCATTGGGACTTGGGGGTCACAGTCTTCACAGCTAAAGTGACCGTACAGCAAGGAGAAGATGGTTGGTGAAAACATCCCTGTCACACAGAAGGAGCAAACTAACTGCCAGGTTTTCATACATTTTCTTCCTGTGCTTACCTGTCCAAGCACACAGGTCCTGCTCTGCAAGAACTTCACCCTTGACAATTAAAATGTTAAAGCAAACAAAAAAGCAAAGAGAAAAGGGAGTTCAATCCTATCCTCAACATACCCCAATGTTCACTCAGTTTCTTATACTGATTTCCCCTTGATTCACATATTACCTTCTGTCAGAGAAGGAGAGGGCTCGTTGCCACAGTTCATACAACATTATAAACACAAACTTCTCTGACATTCCATGATATTTTCCCACACCAAAATGTTATGTCACTAAAAATGGTACATGAAAATGAAAGAACAAAATGCCTGTTTGGAGAATGAATCTCCCAAACTGTAGAGTTCCAAAAGCAGCAGGCAGTAACCCTGATGGCACAATTGAAATAGAACTGTTTTATCTTATTTTTGCATTTTGGGGGATGGTCTTAAATTTAGAAAAAAAGAAGATGTTTTCATTCCTGATCATGGTCTTGTGGATAACTGCTTTTTTTGAATGTTGTTCTTGTTCAGCATTTATGCCCATCCCCTGACTTCCAGCTAC
This sequence comes from Conus betulinus, assembly GCA_016801955.1. Lineage (NCBI taxonomy): Eukaryota > Metazoa > Mollusca > Gastropoda > Neogastropoda > Conidae > Conus > Conus betulinus. Next base: position 222,640 of record JADBJO010000949.1, on the reverse strand, counting down.
AGTCTTATCTCCCCCTGACTTTCAAAAGACTGGAAAAAGCTTTTCTCCCTTCCGTGACTTTACCCATTTTCCATGACCCTCCACAGCAATGGGTAACCATCTATGTTTTTTTTTTAAATATTATAAATCTGAGTAACTGAATCAGAAAAAGAAAATTATTAAAGTGTTATTTGTATCCTGCTATAATAAACCTCTAAATAATCTCTCAGAAATCCATACTGAGCTTTAATTTTCACAAGTTCAGATATTTTTGGCAGGGCGTTTTGGACAGAAGTGGGGTATGGCAATCTACTGATCATGAAAAAAAATTCTGCATGAAAATATGTCATATAAAAATTTGAATTTGTACAAAATATCTGCTGAATTTTTTTTTATCATCAGCAAATGCTTTATTTACATATCCAAGTCCTTATCATTCTACATCGTTAAATAATGACAAACAATTATACTACAATGAATCCGAGGGTCATGGATTTCAACCATAGCAGCACTGATGGATGAAGCCTGGACTGGCATTGTTTTAGTCCACCTGGTTAACACAGTTATCACAATTTTCCTACTGTAGGTTTGTCTCATATTTACCTCTCCAGATATGTACCTTTCGCCATGGACATGACCATAACAATTTGCAAACCCCCAATTCAAAAACATTTAAGAAAATGGACAACTCCAACCTCACTATGCCACTTCAGAGCCCCTCAATCCCTGGAATAGTCTCCCTTGATTAACTGCCGCCCCCCCCCCCCCCCCCCCCCCCCACCCTCCATTAGACAACACTTTAGAATAGGTCTATTTCCTTTCCTTGGGAAAAAAAAAGAAAAAAAAAAAGAAGCACACACTTCTTTCTGTGCTCTCCAGGACTTAGACTATGAGAGCTCAGAGTTCTCCTTCTAAGGCACGCAGGTGTATAAAACATCATTTTAGTTGTGCATTGCAGAAAACTGGACAAACAGTGGAATGATGCAGAAAGGATCATGGGAAGAAATCTTGAAACTCATATTTGTCTGCCTGAAAATACCTGGCATTCACCAGGCCACTTTGCATCACTGGGCACTGATATGCTGGTTCAAAAGATCAACGCTGCAGGCTCTTCTTACCAATCACCAGGAGGTTTACAGAATTCAACAGTCCACATTCCCTTGACCAATAAATTAGTATATTAATAATATTATATTTCTCTATTTATCTATCTCTCTGTCTATCTGCATACATATATATTACAGTATTTATACACATAAAAGACAGTTTCTTTCCATTTGAAATCCAATCTTCAATATGAACATGATGAATGCTGTCTTTAAGAGCCAGACGAGGGAATCTTGTCAAATCATGTTCAGCTATGATTTTTGTGCACGTGTCCTAAATATAGAAACATTCTCTCATTTGCAGGAAGAGTTATTTTTGCATTTTTACTTGGTACAGACTCTCAAACAGGCAAAACAACTCTCTTGTTTATATGAAAAGACAAATTAATACAAAATCCAATCAGTGACACTTTAGATTATAACACATAATAATTCTGGTCCTCATCATTCTCAATAACTCACAGAGACAACAACAACAAAAGAAGGTATTACACATATCTATTCTTCATTGTTTTCAAAACTGACCTGCTATGGAGACAAACAACAGAGCAGCACTGACGTTTGCCGACTTGGGGTTAAAGTTCTGAGTGCGGAACTTGATCCCACCAACACCCATCGACATGCCCTGAAAATGTACGCCATTTGGAACACATACACGACATACCCTGAAAATGTACGCCATTTGAACACACACAAAACACAAAACAAAACAAGAAAAGACAGAACACTGAAAAAAAAAAAAAAGAAAAAGACAGGACTGCCTATGCTAATGACACTGATGCCAGAATATAATACCAGATTTCTTTAAATCAACTTAATGTCATTGTATTTGTTTACATGCAGGCATACATTATACATATAAGAGGTATCTGTCACATAAGGAAAAAAAACGTATGTTAGAGTATCTGTAACATGTTACTTTATTCACTTTACTTACAGGGATGAAGAGGAAAAAAAAAACGTTATGTTAGAGTATCTGTAACATGTTACTTTATTCACTTTACCTACAAGGATGAAGAGGAAAAAAAAAACGTCTGTAACATGTTACTTTTCAGAGTATCTGAAGAGGATATGTTACTTTATTCACTTTACTTTACTATAGGGATGAAGAGGATAAAAAAAAAAAAAAACGTATGTTAGAGTATCTGTAACATGTTACTTTATTCACTTTACTTAGGGAGGAGGATAAAAAAAATGTATGTTAGAGGATTTATTCACTTTACCAGGATGCACCAGGATGAACACAACAAACATTTCATGATAATCCTTCCTCTGGGTGCTACATGTAACAATGGATTATAAAATGCTGACAAACAGCCCCATCCCCCCGAAACTTACAGACACACATGCACAGTCACGCAATCACATATATAACATACAAACACGTATATCTATTTACACACACACACACACACACACACACACACACACACACACACACACACACACACATACACACACACACAAACACGCTCACCATCCAATGCAGACATTTATGCAGGTAAACAAATATAAACAATAGACTAAATACACTAATCTTGCAAAGCAAAAAAAAAAAAATAATAATAAAAACAACAGAAAAATTTTTAAAAAGGAAAAAGTAAACCTGTGAAAACCACACAACACACTAATCTTACAAAGCAAACAAACAAACAGAAAAGTGGGGGGGGGGGGGGAGGAAGGGGGAAAGTAAACCTTTGAAAATGGACTGTAAACAAATGAATGAATGCAGCCAATGATAGATACATCCCATGCACACACACACACACACACACACACACACACACACACACACACACACACACACACATGCTATCAGAAAAAAAGAAAGACAGACATTAAAAAAAACATCTAAAAGCAGACCTGTGAGAGAAGATTTGACAAGCTCCTGGTAGCACTCCAGACCGCTATCGCTGCCTTTCTTCAGCATAATGACGAACAGAATCACCTCCACCATGGAACCAAACGTGGCATTTAGTATGGCTCCCACAGCAAAGCTACTCTGAGCTGCGATACTGATAAACACACACACACACACTAAATCAGTTTCTGAAAGATAATTCACAGTGGATGGTGGATATTTTGTCTATGAGGTGGGTCAATTTAAGTCCTGATTACAGATATGTTTGAGGGGTCAGAGGCAGAGGGGGAGTGAAGTGTACTATAGCTGTGGTTCGGTGGCTATACTGGTTCATGATCTTTGTAGTCCAAAAAAAAAATACAATGCAGCTGCACTGGCCAAAGCTGGCAACCAAAACAAACCTTACAAAACTACCTATGGAAACGCTTTGTATATGAACTGCCATCCCTTCATACTCACCCCTGAATTCTGGAACAATAAAAAAATAAATGAAAATACAATAAATCAAATGAAAATTTAATGCAAGGAATCACAACATGATTTCTTCTGCCTTCCTGATGCTCTGGGCTGAGATTCAGAGAAACCCACATAATCCACACACAAACACACACACACACACACACACACACACACACACACACACACACAGTAAAAGGTATACTCTACCACAAACTCTATCTGTCACATGAATACAAAAAATGCAAGTCTTATTTTAACTGGAACAAGAATTAAACTATATCATACAGTGTTATTTAAAATGATAATGTGAAAATTCAACATTCAAAATGGCTCTTGTCTAATTTTACTACTGACTTGTAGTCAAAGACAACTGAAAATGTGACTGGACTTACAATAAGTCTGCAGCATACAGCTTTGACAAAATTGAGCAAATGTCTATTGCCAGCCTATATCATGCACACAATGGCCTGCTATTCCAAAAGATGGAATGAGATTTCTTCAAGACTGCGTTACAGCACAACAGTAGAAAAAACCCCTGCCTTCCCAATCCTGAAACCAGGACAACAGTTTTGATTAATCTTTCCTTTTTTTTTTGATTGCTGGGTGGATTTTTTCTTCTTTATTTTTTTTCTTTCTTTGTGGGTTTTTTTGTTTTGTTTTCATTTTGTTTTTTATTTTCCTTTTTTTGTATTTGCAAAGATCAAACTTCACTCAGACCAATGTTTTTGATACCATTCATGGCCTCTACATTGTGCATCAGAAAGCAAAGAGGACTTGGATTCAACGGCAAAACCACCCACCACAGTTGTGGAGTTATAAGCTTACTACTTTGCTGACATTCCAGCCCTAACCTTGCAAGGCACAGTTCTTGTGTATAGCAAGTCTTTCTTGCTGCCTCCTTAACTCACCAGACCGAGACAGAAAAGCAGATAACAATCAAGCAGATATGATGCAGGACACTCGTAAACAGAGATCTAGACAGTCCATGGACCAGCTTTTTTTAAAATGCATCCCAGAACCCCTTCTGAGCAAATGTTAATGCATTTTTTTTCCTGCTATTAATGCACAGAATGCATTACATAAGAAGAAGCCCTGGTAATATATCAGTGGCAAACCTCTAATCAAAAATCTAAATATGGCAAACATTGCAACTCTCCCCAGAACTGGATGTATGCGCACACATACACACACAGAGCAAGAAAAGTACTCCATGCAACATCTGATACATGTACATATTCCACACACTTTCTGCCATGTTTATGTATATTTGTACATATTTTCACAAATGCAAATATGTATGATTACATGCATGATAAAAAAAGTAATATTTTCACAAATGCAAATATGTATGATTATATGCATGTATAAAACAGGTATCCATTTAGTAACAAGACAGTTTTAACAAACTCTGACCAACAGAATACAATTTGAATGTTAATGAAAACAAGAGCAAAATATTCTTTTACAGCAATCAAGAGTAACAGTTATTATGTCATATATGATTTTTTTAAAGCAACAATAATAGATCAAAATAGATAGTTCTAAAAGCTGTCAGATCACCATTTTCTATGTACTGGGCATTGTAACCTCTGAACATCATCCCCAAATCAAGTCAAATCAAAACAATAAGCCCTCAGGTCTCTTATCCAACATAACAGGTCACTGACATGACAGCAAGCACTCCCAGAATGCACTTCTGTCGACAAATTAAACCATTGCTCCTCCACTTCTCATAACTTCCTACAAGCCCCAACACGAAAATGGCCAACTCTGACTAACAATAGTACAAAAAACCAAAGCCGATCCAACTCTGCTCAAATTGACTTCCTTGGCCTCAGCATTCTGTTCAGTGAGTCACTGAACACGCTTTAACAGATCCCTAGTTTGCACTTCCTTTATTCCAGAGCAGCTGATAAACTTTGTTCAAAAAGGCAGGATCACTCAGCTTGAGAGACTGAAACTCTTTGAATGAACATGGACGAGTAAGACTGCTATTTCCTCTATCACTGTCATCTGTATATTTTGGCTTTCAACATGTTACTGTTGTCTACTCTACATTCATGCTGCTCCACCATTTGATAGTGGCAAAGGTCTTGTATGTTTCCTCAGATGATGACTTGTTAACAGCAAAGGGGAACTATGAAGTTCGGGACCGCTCTTGTCACAATACCTACCATTCTGCTGGACTTGATTAGACCCCCTTGTCTTTCCCTGGGTGTGACAGGAGACTGAGACCTCAGATAACACATCCTTAACTTTGAGCAGACGTGCAGCACTTGTGTCCAGTGGAGTTCACTACTGAGGATCATGGCACTGTCTCGTGGTGACAAGGCTGACCTAAGCAGAACAACTCGCACGGCAGTCGGGCCAAGAAGAAAATCGGTCTGTTTAGTTTTCTGCTGCCCCGGCGCGCTGAACCTGCTCGTGACCTTCACCGCTTTGATAGGCGCTGGCATCGGGCGTACACGTGCACGCACATGTTCATCAGCGGCAGACTGAGTACTGATTTTTTGTGGTGAAGTTTTCTCTTGTGATTAATGCATTACTCTTCTTCCACACTTCATAACTGGATATGATTAACTCTGGGAGTGATTTGTGTGTTGTAATTCTTCTTTGTGCCGCTTGATATAACTTCGGTTCATACCGCGTTCTTGAGTTTTGTGTGTGTGTGGGTTTTTTTTTTTTCGTGGGTGTTGTTCATCAGTTGCGGAGACTGACTTGCCAGGCGGCCCGGTCAGTGTGGCACAGTGCTGAGATTTACAAGTACACTCCACCAAGCGCTTATTTTCTCTCTCTCTCTCTCTCTCTCGCGTGCGTGCGTGCGTGCGTGCGTGCGTGCGTGCGTGCGTGCGTGTGTGTGTGTGTTGTTGTGTGTTGTTGTTGTTGTTGTTGTTCTCTCTCTCTCTCTCTCTCTCGTCTCTTCGCGCGCGCGCGCGAGCGTGCGTGCGTGCGTGCGTGTGTGTGTATGTGTGTTGTTGTGTTGTTGTTCTCTCTCTCTCTCTCTCTTCTCTCTCTCTCTGCATACATAAAAGTAAGAGTGTGCAAGTGAGTACCTGAGCGTGTTTTAATGATAGAGTAAGCTGTAATATCTAGTTTCTCTCTCTCTCTCTCTCTCTCTCTCTCTCTCTCTCTCTCTCTCTCTCTCTGTCTCTGTGTGTGTGTGTGTGTGTGTGTGTGTGTGTGTGTGTCCATCTGTTTATATACCGCTGTTGTTAGTGTGTGGGTTTCTGTCAGTGTGTTTTTGTGTGTGTGTGTGTGTGTGTGTGTGTGTGTGTGTGTGTGTGTGTGTGCACTCCCTCCCTCCCTCTCTCTCTCTCCCAAGTCGTGAGTAGGCTCACCATGAAGATGAAAATGCAGCAACATTTTGCATTGGAGTGTGTACATGTGACATCAGTTTCAAATGATTGGAACGGGCAAAAGTACAAGGTCAGGTAGGAAGCATTTCATTGTTTATAACTGACATCTGCATGTGTAGCATGCTAAAATCTTGCTTTACTAAAAGCATGGTGCGGCTGTGATAGAATCAGTTTCGGCATGCTTCACAAGCACGTAGAGCACACAGATAGACAAGCAAAACATACTTAGGCCATGCTAGGGAAACCGCCGCCGTGTTCCCAGTGAAGCTGATCAGTGCCGACAGTGACTGTTTATCTGGGCCCTGTGCCAGCTGTCAGGTAAGGGTCCTAGGATTAATTTTCTGTCAGTTTTAAAGGAAAGATATGCATGTTAAATATGTCTGAGTTTGAGCGTGATTCAAGGGACAACTCATGCTCTCTACTGAGTTGAACTTTCATTTCATTTGTTGTGTGTTCATTAGTCTGTTTCAATTGTTTTTTGTTGACAAATCTTTGTGGTGCTTGTCAGCAATGCGTATGAAAGAAGACCCAATCATGTTTGGTGTCATTCTGTCAGTCAGAGACCCCACAATCCAGTGACATCAATCGACCACAGTTCGCTGCATTCTGGCGCAAAGTATTAATATAAAAACACAACACCCCCATTCCAAAACACTAGTATCAGTGAAGCTGATCAGTGCCGACAGTGACTGTTTATTCGGGCCCTGTACTAGCTGTCAGGTAGGCGTCTTGCAAATAATTTCTGTCTGTTGTGAAGGAAAAATGCATGTCCAATATGTCTGAGTTTGAGCGTGATCGAAAGGACGACGCCTGCTCTCTACTGAGTTGAACTTTCATTTCATTTTGTTGTGTGTGTTCGTTTGTCTGTTTCAATTGTTTTTTGTTGACAAATCTTTGTGGTGCTTGTCAGCAAAGCGTATGAAAGAAGACCCATTCATGTTTGGTGTCGTTCTGTCAGTCAGAGGCCCACAATACAGTGACATCAATCGATCACAGCTCGCTGCCTTCTGGCATAAAGCATTAATGAAGAAACACAGCATCCTATTTCCAGCGCACTATCAGCCAGACAGCTAGTATCACATTACGCATAGGGAGGAAAGCTTGTGGGAGGTTAGCGCAAGAAAGCTGACAGCTGTTGGCAGCTGTGCGCTATCTAAACAAACTGTGGCCGTCTCCATCCCTTCCCTCCCGTCTTTGCTCTGCAACTGGTGGGCGGTCAGAAGTTATTGCCCTTGTCTTCAACTAAATATTCCTCTGCAGACAAGCGTGCTCGCTATCACCAACCCTCTAAGCCCAACACACACACAAAAAAGAGTATAATATGGTTCTGTTTCTTACCTTGTAATTGCCATCCCAACGTAATAAGTCAACGGGATTACTGCCAGTACCCCCAGAATGCATTTCTGTCAACAGGTCAACCCTTTCCTGTTACAACTAGCATCCCTAGATCAAAATTCTATAAACAGATCACTCCTTTTCCTGCTACAGCCAGTACCAGTACCTCTAGATCACATTTCTGTAAACAAACAGATCCTTTTGATATTATAGCAATCATGTCCAGAACACATTTCAAATCAGCCCTTTTATATCATAGCCATCATGTACAGAATACACTTTTTTTTCTGTCTGCAAAGTCCACCTTTAACATGACAGCCATCATGCCCAGCATGCATTTCTGTCACAAATCAAATCTCTCCATCAGCACAATTGCCTATGATCAACGGTGATATCGTAATCCTGTTCCTGTTCAGGAGAGATTTCTTCTTATTCACTCTAATCATGCAGTCTTTTTTACATCCACCTCTACCACATTTCAATTCATTTATTTTGCTAATCACACATGCACACACACACACACACACACACACACATGCTCATACACACACACAAAATTACAGGAATGCACATGAACATACACCTGTCTGTGCATGTATGCTAGCACACACACACACACTGTTTATTTGAATAAACACAAGTGTACACAACACAATATCGTGCATATCCATACTTTTGCTCAAACATATACATATAAGCGCGCGCCCATACACACACACACATACGTGGGTGGGTGGGTGGGTGGGTGTGGGTAAGGGTGTGGGTGTGTATGTGTGTGTCCGTGTGTGTCTGTGTGTGTGTGATGTATGGATGAAACGCTACAATTCATTAAAAAATAAAAATAGAATAAAAAAAGAAGGAAGGGGCACGAGGGCAATTCAGGCCCTCGGTGGGTACAAAGGCAGCACACCTATTAGGGGTTTAGAGGGGGTCAAGGCCTCCATCTGTAGGAGAAAATCTGATAACTGAAAGAAACAGTAAAAGCCTTTCAAAGCAAATTAGAACACATTGCATGAAAAATATTTTGGCCCTGTAAGGCAGGGTGAAACTGTGGCATTTTAATTCAAGTACATAAAATACAGGTAAATTTTAAGGGAATTTCAACAAACATCACATGCATGTTAAACATGAGCAGATGGCATACCACTAGTCAACAAAAGAAAAGACAAGAAAAAAAAGTTTAAAAAAAGAAAGAGAGAGAAAGACAGACTGACATCAGTACAACCCCTGAGAGAGAGAGAGAGAGAGAGAGAGAGAGAGAGAGAGAGAGAGAGAGAGAGAGAGAGAGAGAGTCAGTACAACCCCCCTAACACATGAAAATCAGTTTGAACTTTAGATTTTTGACATGTTCAAGATTTCGAGCATGTTTGTTGAGCTGTTTCTTCTCATTTGATCCATACTTCACTTCTGCATTGCAACCCCCCCCCCCCCTTCCCCCCCCCCCAAACATAAGCCGTTATGATATAGTTTCTCACACCACCCTCCGTGCAGAATATTGTTCACATCTTTTTTCTTTTGGTCATTCCAAACTCTGTTTAAAAATATTCTTTACAAATGCATCACCGATATGGAGTCATCTTCCATCATTGCATGCAAACTAGCAAGCAGTTTAATAACTGTAGGCACAACAGAGAGAAGCTGTCATTTTTTATGGTTCTCTCAATGAGGACTGGCGACAGTGTGTACAGAGCATGGGCCAAACTTCTCGTTTCAATTTTCACTTCTTCGTGATTGTTTGAAGGGGGCTATGGCAATTAAAAAAAAAAAAAGAAAAGAAAGTGGCAAAAGATAGATCTTCTGTCTAAAGTCTCCAAAACTGATCCCATCACCAAACAGAGGAAGTTTCACCTATATACATGCACACTTGCACATACACCACACACACACACATATACACCCCAAATGCACACAATGACAGAAATGGATGCAAACACATATACAGTAATATCACTTACATGCATGCATACTGGTGCACACGCACACTGCTTGTTTATATACAAAAGCATGCACACACACACACACACACACACACACACACACACACACACACAAAACACGTATATTTACAAAGCACATTCAATCATACATAACGTCCCTTCCCCCCACTATCATACTGACCGTAACATCATCAGTGATCACGTTGTCCTCATCAGCAAAGCCTAACACAATGGACAGCACGACAAACAGCAGCAGGTCTTGCTGTGTTAAAGAGTCATTGCCCATTGTTCATGGCAGACACACACAAATGTTGCAGCCAACACGGGAACGAAAGACAGAAAGAGAGAGAGGACAAACGGACAAAATGCTACTTATTGGGGGGAAAGGAATAAGAACAAACTCACTGGCTTTTTTTCATCTCAAACGAAGAAAATATATATGCAAATAAATGAAAAGAAAACATTGCACAGAACTGCGTATCAACACGTATACGACAATAAACACACAATTCACAATGAAAGATACAATATATTTTAGAGGAAGAGAGTGGGGATGAGAGGGAGTGAGGGATGAATGGAGAGCAACTGAGAGAGAGAGAGAGGAGAGAGAGAGACAGCAAGACAGAGAAAGGAGCAACAGAATGAATGAGAGTGAGTCTCTTATAATGAAAGAAGGGTCATATCAAAAATCGAAGCATGCAATTACAAAGAGAAGTGAGAATATCTGGAACACTTATCGTAGTAATGATAACAATGTCATACATATCAATCCTAGTAACACGAGTGACAACACTCACGGAATTTTGTTTTTCTAATTCAACTACCAAATATATGAGTGATACTTTTCTTTGAACATGTTGTGACTGGTATTAGCTTGATTTTATACATAACAGCATTCCATAAAACCACTCCCTCAGTATGTCAGACTTGTTCTAAAACTATCAATTCTGGGATACGGTGGCACAATCCTAGATAAAGTTATTACTCTTTGTAAAAAACATATTAGTAAGGGAGGATAGAACTCTTCCTGATAAAATTCTGAACATAAAAACTGCTTTATTATATTCTAATTTCATGTTTATGGCAAAATATTCAATACCTTGGCATCAGAAGCTAACTGAGTTGACGACTTAAGAAGAACCAATTTTAAGGTTTGTCCACACAGACTTGTTAAAGGTTTCATAACATTTCTGCTTGCTGAATCTTAGACAGACCGAGTAAGATAGAAAGAGAGAGCAAGATAGAGGAAGGGAAGGGAGAGGGGGAGGGGGAGAAAGAGAGACAGCAAGATTGAAAGAGGAATTAAACAGGTAGAGACATGATAAACAAAGAAGAGAGAGAGACAGTTTGTGTGTATGCATGTGGTTACACATTGTCAACATGATCTCACAGCTAAGCAGAGGTGACCACCATATACTTATGCACCAATCTGCACGCAGTAACATCTCCCTGATGAAACCAAAGCTAACAAACAGACAGACAGACAGACAGACATACCAAGAGAGTGAAAGAGACAGAGGCAGAGACAGATACAGACAGAGAGAGGCATGACAGCACTTGCTCTCAGTGTCACAGTTCACTTCTTTACACATGCAAAGGGACAAAGGATACTGACAAGAATGACATTCACCCCATCCACCGTCAGTTTATAGTAGTAAAAGTTCACGGCTTGGTGAGTGTACATGATGATTTCACTGTAGCGCTTCTCAGGGTTCTGAAACAACACAGCATCCATCATCAGCCCAACCCTGTGCTTTCACCCACATATGTCGAATAATGTGTACACTGTTTACAGATGCCGGAATTTGGTTGTTTCGTTGTTGTTTTTTTTTTTGTTGTCTCAACTTTCCTTTCATACAGCTCATTCTGGCTTCTCCATACACAGCAACACCCAGGATAATTCTACTGCAGTCACAGCACTAGCAGGAAGCTATCGATATTAGGTTCTCTAGGGGTAGCCCACCAGAGGAGGCACTGATCTTTGGCAGAGTCACTTCAATGGTATTCAGTGACGCCAGCCTCATCCAACACAGGACACCATCTGCTCAGTCACATACTGAATTCAACGCCTTCTTCCTTGCGCTGAACTCTGAAGCGATCAAAGCTATGTAAATTTTCATTGTTCTGTTCATTTGTGTCTTACCTGAAGAAGACCTAAGAGGTCAAAATGCGTTGTGCTTTCTCTTGTGACTAGATTGTCCACGTTTCTCTGGGCGGTTCGCTAACATTTATTTAAGATTTCTCTTACATTCCATTCACTGCTTGCTTTGCTTGAAAGACCAATACTTATGCATATACCTTTCATTCAAACAGCACTCATTTTCAGTTGTGTGCTTTGGTTCAGGACTTACACAATGTGAGGAACATATGGCATCGGAAAACAATATCTAACAAGCGACATCAAATAAAACAAAGAAACTGTTCACTAACAATGACCATGATGGCAAACATGATATTGTTCGTCAAGTGAATGACAGGAACAGTGAGAATGGTATCTCTTGGAACAAGGGAGGTGGGAGGGGTGGGGGTGGGAATTAGGGAGGGAGAGGTGAGAGGGGTGGGGGGAAGAAGTGAAGTGGAAAAGAATAACAAAGTTCATTTTGACAGTAAAAGCCATCAACTTTTTAAAATTATTTGTCTTCACACACACACACACACACACACACACACACACACACACACACACACACACACACACACACACACACACACACACACACACACACACACACACACACAGTTATTCCATGACTACTCTCTTAGAGCCCCTGTGCAATCGGTGAACTGCAGAGAGCGCTGACGTAAAGACTCACCAGAACCAGCTCGCTCTGGTGCTCCACCTGAACCTCTTTGGGGGACAGAAAGAGGATCCTTGTCATCATCTTGGAGTTCACCTGCACCACAACCTCCAGAATTTCTTCAAACTGACTCTACAACAACTGGATGGACTTTTAACTAGGAAATATCAATACAAGGAAGGAAAAAATATTCAAAAAAAAAAAAAAAAATATTCAAAAAAAACAAACCGTTAATTTCAAAACAAGGTGACTGAAGGTGGGAACTGAAGCAATTTTTTTTCAAAAAGGAACAGAATTATTTCCACAGACAAAACAATTGATTTCTAATCCTTACAGTGGCACCAGTATACAAAAATGACACAACAATGCTTAGCATCACAATGTTCAATCTCTTTGAATCATGCAGCTTAGCATCAATGCTAGCTCTCTGCAAGCAATGCTGCTTAGCATCAGTGTTTAATTCATGCCACAATATGGCTAAAACACTGATAAATCTTGTAAGATGTGAAAAACAGAAAACTTATGATACATTGACAATACAACCGTTTTCCTTTGGCTTACTCTACACAGCATGAGATTACAGCATTTTACTTGAAATAATAAGAGATCAGCCTCAACTTTTTTTTTTAACTTTCTCATACTCAGAATTGCATGAGATTGTCTCAGCTATTTTCCTTTCTCTTATTCAAAGTAGCAAGAGACTGTTTTTAAACACTGAATGCACGAGATTATCTTCAACTATTTTCCTTTCTCTTATTCAAAGTAGTAAGAGACTGTCTTTAAACCCTTTTCCTTTCTATCCATCAAAGTAGCAAATACTGGCTTCAACTCTTTTCTTTTCTATCACTCAAAGTACCAAGAGACTGGCTTCAATCTATTTCCTTTCTATCACTCAAAGTACCACGAGACTGGCTTCAATCCATTTCCTTTCCATCACTCAAAGTACCAAGAGACTGGCTTCAATCCTTTTCCTTTCTTTCACACAAGACACTGGCTGCAACCCTTTTTCCTTCCTTCACTCAAAGTAGCAAATGACTGGCTTCAATCGTTTTCCTTTCAATCACACAAAGTAGCAAAGGATTAGCTTCAACCCTTTTCCTTCGATTGCTCAAAGTAGCAAATGACTGGCTTCAACCCATTTCCTTTCTATCACTCAAGAGACTGGCTTCAACCCTTTTTCCTTCCATCTCTCAAAGTAGCAAATGACTGGCTTCAATCGTTTTCCTATCACTCAAAATACTGAGAGACTGGCTTCAAGCCATTTTCTTTCTATCAAAGTAGCATGACACTGGCTTCAACCCTTTTTCTCTCTATCACCCAAAGTAGCAAGAGATCAGGTTTAAATGCCTTTGTTTCTCTTACTCAAATAAGCAAGATATCAAATTCAACTGTTTTTCTTTCTCTTATTCAAAGTAGGAAACGACTGCCTTCAACAGTCTTTCTTTTACTCCAAGAAACAAAAGACTGACATAAAAAATAACTAAGTTACAAGAATTTGCAGATAATGACTGAAAACAGCTAGCACCAAGAAATATTGATTCCTTCCACATCTGGCAGTGAAAGGGTTAAAGAGATGGGGGGTCTTCTTTGGAGGGTAGGGCCTGTTGACATTGTGGATAAAGCATTGTTCTTTTGATCCATAGGTCCTGGGTTCAATCCCAGACTGGTTAGTAGTGATTTTCTCTTCAGAGTCAACATCTGCGCAAATTCCAAAGCTCTTAACACACCCTTCAGAGGAGAGCTTAAAGGTCTATTCTCAAGATCGGCATTAATTTGTCAGCTTCCAGGATACATCAGGTGTTCAACAAAAACAGTGAAAAGTGAACACTTGAATCACTTCTGGCAAAGCCATAATGATCCATCAAAGAAGGCATTTTCACCTGTAATCAAGGATTAAGGGTGTGATGTGCCTAATCTTGGCATTGCTTGCTTTTCTTTAACTTAGACATCAGTAGCATAATCAAACATGCTGGCTGCTTGATGCAGGTCAGGTCAATCCACCTGACAAAGCTCTATACTCAATCTTGCAGTGATTACCAAGTACACATATCGACACCAGGAACTTTCAGACTCAGCAGATTTTGGCAGAGACAAAGACGTTTTCTGTTTTAGTCATCTTTCCCCTACTCTACAGAATTGGGAAGGCTACCCTACATAATGCATGCATTACGTCATTGTTTGTCTCTTTTCCCTGTCTTTCCACAACATGTATTCTTGACAACCCAAGACAAAAGGCAGGATCTATAGATTTATGTTTAGTCTCCAGCATCCCTCTGTGACAGGAATACCCCAGGTGACACACTGAACAGCGATCATTTGCCTATTTTCAGTTAAAATTTAATTAATTTTGTTAACGTTAGAAGAATTCTGGCCACCCCACAAGAGACACCACATTTTTTGTCCACAGTGTTGGGCTTGACCAGGTAAGCGAAAGCAGTTGCTTTTTTTTTTTCGTTATATCTGTACAGCAAACTTTTTTGCAGAATGAACTCCACACTGAAGTTACTCGACATGCAGACCTACTTTCAACACATTATTGCCAGTCTCAAGAGCAGACCTTTAAATGAGGTTGCATGTGAAAATGCATTCACTGAAGAAGAAGATTAATAAATATCCTTTTTTTTAACCTGCACATATTATTACAATCCCTGTCCACCATCCAAAGAAAATTAAGTCACAGTGGGTTATAGAGATATGGATAAAAAGAATCACAGAATGATCAGTACAGAGAGAGACTATGCTTTCTATATTCAAACACAGCAAAACAGCGACAGGTTACCTTGGAAACAGGAATGGTGATGACAAGGAACCAGGACACAAACCAAATCACAGCGTGGACAGGCCACAGGATAGGAATTCCTAGTACCAGCCATACATAGGTCTGAGGTTGTTTCTGCAACACACAACATGAGACCATACATTAAGAGACGGGTATATTAGTGAGGGCAGAACTCCGCTGAAGTTGAACAGACTGCAATATTCATATTTACCCTCAAATACTCATTGTGTGAAGTATGCAAAAGCAACTTTCTCAAACTAGCATACCTCTGTGTGTAAGCAAGTTTCAGATAGCTACCAGCCGCCGTGGCGAAGTGGTTAGCGTTGCGGACTCCGGCTGCGAGGTTGTGGGTTTGAATCCCATCAGAGTCATGTGGGTTTTTTCTGCCCCGACTGGCTCCTACCCAGAGTTGAGTTTGCTGCTGACTCACTTGGGAAGACTGGGACCACACAGTCAAGTTTCATCCACTTAATGGATGCGTTTCTGAGAGTGTTGCTCAAATTTCCTGACCAACACTGCAGGTGTCTGTATCTCTCGGGCCTGGTTGACGCGGGATATATCATGAAAGGAAGCGTAGAGTACAGCCCTGTCATGTAGTCTCAGACCAAAATGGAAATCCGTAGCATCATCTTAATCATCACCATCCTCATTCTCATCGATCAGCATAAAAAAAAAAAAATGTCTCAAGTTCTGTGGCCCTTCATGCCCTGCTCTCATGGTGACCTCAGTTTCGATGTCCTCTCCACGTCTGTGGCCTTGGTTTGGGTTCCATCGGGGTCACCGGTATCGGCGAGTCCATGGGGGCTGTCGTTGGATGGACGTGGTGGCGCCCTCCGGAGGGAGAGCTCACTCACGCCGGCTCCGCGACTAAGCAATTATTGTCGTCAGTAGGGGGCTTAGTAGGTGGTGTCCTGCGTATGTTAGATCAGAACAGGCCCCACTGAACACCACTGAAGTGACTCAGCAGCAGTGCAGTGTCTCCTCCGGTGGGTTGCCTCTTGACGACTTGACAGAGGATGCTCCCTGTGGATTGTCGGTGTCGGGGCGGCGGCGGGGCCGACCGAGCTGTGGCTGTGGACGGGGTGTCGGAATGAACGGCGTGGGTGCACTGCCTCTGAGGTGGCGCAGAGATGGGGACAGCAAAAAAAAAAAAAAAGTTTCAGATAGCTGCTTTTCTGTACTTCAAACAGACGGGTATATAAGACTTACTGTGAGCATTGCTGTAGTCTTCTTGACTTCAATCAAAGCCCCACTTTGCAATGTCAAAATGATAAAAAAAAGTTTTTGAAACTGCCCTCTGATGCAAATCCGCTCCAACATTGAATGGGTTCACCTCAATCGACATTCCTACTGGTCACAAAGTGTCATGAAAATTAGAGTTGGAAAGCACAGGCCTCTGCAAAGGTCAAACAGATCCTTGACCCATCCTTTGACTGGGATCCATACCTCTGCCAAGGTCAAACAGATCCTTCATCCATCCTTTGAACTGGATCCATACCTCTGCCAAGGTCAAACAGATCCTTGATTCATCCTTTGAACTGGATCCATACCTCTGCCAAGGTCAAACAGATCCTTGATCCATCCTTTGACTGGGATCCATACCTCTGCCAAGGTCAAACAGATCCTTGATCCATCGTTTGACCTGGATCCATTCCTCCGCCAAGGTCAAACAGATCCTTGATCCATCCTTTGACCTGGATCCATTCCTCCGCCAAGGTCAAACAGATCCTTGATCCATCTTTTGACCTGGATCCATTCCTCTGCCAAGGTCAAACAGATCCTTGATCCATCGTTTGACCTGGATCCATTCCCAGATTGGATGGGTTTTTCCTTGGGCAAAATATCATTTTACCACCAAGTTTTCATACGATTTTTCTAGAAATTTTGACATAATTTGCTGACAGACAGACAAATGAACAGGCCAATAGATGCAGGCAATAAACATAGCCTTGATGTTTGTAAGGAAAACAGCCACTAGTAGATGAAAGCAATCCATGTGCGCTTCAGCCACTGCTCAAAATTACCATCCAATTTTTTTGTTCTCTGCAAATAGTTTCCCTTTTGTTTTCTGTCAGTTGTAAACTTTGTGACTTCAAAATGTCAGCACTCATAGACACTGACCCTGCAATATCCCTGCAAAACTGATAAACCTGCCAACAAGCACACACACACACACAAAAGCATGTACACAGATATACACATCTTGACATGTTAGCTTATCAGCTGAAACATTCCCTTGTAGTAGCGTTAATCATGCAGGTTACCAGCTGACAGCAGTATGATGTGTCAGCTTGTCAACTGAATCACCCCCTGGTGGTAACGTCAACCACACAGGTAACCTGGCCATAAAGTGATTGCCAAGACGTGGCAAATGGTAAACCCTGGCCGTTTGGTACAGGGGGATTTTTCCCTCGGAGTTAACATTGGTTCTGACTCCATTTCCCATACAGTCCTTCGAATAAGACCATGAACTGAAGTTCCATGTGTGAACGAACGCATAACATCTTGCACCCACGTAAAATCCCATCACCAACTTTCGGAAGAGAAGGCCAGTTTGGCCGTTGGTATGGAAGACATGTTACACATAGCAAGCACCTTCCCCGAAGCTGGAGTATGGCTGCCTTAACGGTGGGATAAAAAATGGTCATACACACAAAACTCCATTCCCTTTGTTGCGTAGATGGGATTAATCCTTGCCTGTCTATACAGGAAGTGTCTGCAGGAGTATCAGCCTGCATATGCAGAAGAGGAAGAAGAAATGCACAGGCAACACAGCGACTTTTCTAATCTAACATACTACACATACATTTGAAATTCTAGTAGACAGGCAGAAAAAAGACCTCTCACCCAGTAGGAACAACGGTTGGCAGAAGCCTGAGCTGGTCTGTCATGTTGACTGTAAGACGAAGACAGCGTGCTGTTACCGTTACGTAGTAGTGACTGGTCTTCCCTGTCGATCTTTGGGTGGTCTTCTTTCAGCAGGTCTCTGTAGGTGTGAGCCACTGCATGCAGCGGAATCTGGTGCACCTGAGACATCATCCGCAAGAACTTAATGCTTTCTTGGAAAAGACAGGGCTGCAAGATTTATTTCTGTGTTTAAGAAAGCCAACAAGGAAAAAAAACACAGGCAAGGACAGTCGTTTGAGATTTTATTCCAAATTATGATGATAATGATGATAATTGTAACCCAATTAAATGACTGTTGTTGTTGTTCTTCTTTCTGGAGAGCTATTGTTATCAACTACAAAGCAAGTCTTTATATTTCTAGGTTTTTTAATTTTTGCTTTAGTCACCATGTTTGACAACTTTTTGTGTAATCTCTTTACCTCTGACAAAACAGAGAAAAAGAAAAAAAAAAAGAAGCAGACTAGAACAAATCATATCACGGCTGGAGAATTTGCCCATCTGCTTGTCAGTTTCTCTCTCCCTCTCTCTCCTCTCTTACATGCACACACTATTTAATTTGTCATCCATCCCCTCCTATTCTAAACCTTTCTCATGCCCCCTGACCCTACTCTTCTCCCCCCCACCCCCAATTTGTTCGCACACGTACCTCCTCCTCCCCCAAACCGCAACCGTATCTTCCATACCCTCCAACCTTGACCACCATCCAGGGAACTTACTCTGTTGTCCCACTCTACCCAAGTTAGTTTCCCAGACACCCTACTACCCTGCTCCCTTGAATACAGACCTGACTGGGTACACACGGACTGAGTGAAAAAGCTTACAGTACACAGGGGGGGAAGCGGTGTGGGCTGTGTATATGTGTGTGTGTGTGTGTGTGTGTGTGTGTGTGTGTGTGTGTGTGTGTGTACGTGTATATGTGTGTATATCTCTGTGTGTGTGTGTGTGTACGTGTATATGTGTGTATATCTGTGTGTGTGTGTGTGTGTGTGTGTGTGTGTGTGTGTGTGTGTGTGTGTGTGTGTGTGTGTGTGTGTGTATGTGTACATGTATATGTGTGTATATCTGTGTGTGTGTGTGTGTGTGTGTGTGTG
>JADBJO010000949.1:195532-200532 GCA_016801955.1 Conus betulinus | reverse complement strand
GATCCCATTAATACGAAGTCACAAGATCCAGAATACAAGAGTTGTTTTGAAACAAAGCAAGTGGCCAAGTTCGTGATGACATACACTGCTTCTTATCAGATCTGTCCTGCTCCCCATGTGCATGTCTGACATCAAATTTGAAGCACCTGCCACTGCAAGGCGAGTCCTAGTGTCCCCAAGCTTGTTTATTTGGGGGGTTTTTTATTCATGAAGATGTTTACTTTCACAGTTGGTGAATGCTGGATGTGTTTTCAACGATGTGGCATACAGCTGGGTTCATGACCAGGAAAATCTGGTGCTCCCATGTGACAGCTGTGCTGAACAGTTCATTCCCAGGGCATTTTAGAACTGCTGCAAGACAGAAGTACTGTTTAGTTTATTGCCCAGGCAATCTGGCACTGCCATTTGACCGCTATACAGCAGGGTTAATTGCCTGAACAATTTGGCATGACCATGTGACAACCATACTGCAGATTTCTGACTGACTGAAACCAATTTATTGTCAGATTAACTCAAGGTTGCACTGACAGTGCAGATTTCACACACACAAACACACAAGTTATTACGCATGTCCACAGCGTAATTCATTTTCCATCGTTTTTTTTTTTATGGAATCAGCTGTTAAGCCTTTACTGCCTGGGATGTGTCTCTGAAGATTTTTTTTCTTCACTCCTTTGTTTCTTTGTTTCTTGGCTTCAAACTCCCACATTCATCATTAGTGAGATTTTGGGGCATGTAATTATGAACATTTCCAACTCTGTCATTAAAGTAGTCACAGTTTTGTTTTCAGGAATGATGACTAAACATGAACCCATGTGTCTTGCTATCATGTCTTCCATCCCACCAGTATAAACATGCATGCAGCTTTTTATCTTTATTTTATGCAAGCGTTTCCAAAGGGGACCTCAGTTTGAAGTCTCATCCAGTATTTATTCTGGGATGGGCATTATTTTTCCTAATCATACATTTAAATTTCAGTTTGATTCTTCCTTTGGCATTCATTAACTCTCTCTCTCTCTCTCTCTCTCCATTTCACCTACTTTCTTTGGTGTAGACTTGTGTTAACTATAGCCACTAACTTTTTCTGTTTCTCATGTCAATGTTTGGAGAGGGCTAGTTTCCATTTTTACAAAACATTACTTTTTCAATTTCTTTTGTAAATACTCAAAAAATGCAACCTTTGCATTTATCTCTCTCCACATGAGTGTGATACTATTCTATTTGGTATGTTTCTTGACACTAGAGACTTTACAAAGCAGTTTATGTACACACACACACACACACACACACACACACACACACACACACACACACACACATGTGCACACACAAACACATGCCTGTGCACACACACACACACACACACACACACACACACACACACACACACACACACACTCTCTCTCTCTCTCTCTCCACAGACACACACACACACACACACACACACACACACACACACACACACACACACACACACACACACACAACACTCACTCACTCACACACACACACACACACACACACACACACACACACACACACACACACACACACACACACACACACACACACACACACACACACACACACACACACACAAACTTGGGCCAGCCATGTCCCTGCATGTCAAGCAGGCAACATGTGTAATTTATGTAAATTTGATGAGAACAAGAGTTGTAAATTCACGACATATGCTCCTCTATGATGACCCCAGCAAGACAGGTTTCTCCGTCTCAAAATGTTCCATGAAAAGATAGCCCATTCACCAGTGTGGCTCGATAGGGATTACGTGAAAATACAAATGTCCATTCCTATCATTATACCTGCAAAAAAACTCACCAGACCTATAAATGTTCAATCATCTGAATAATCTTACTTACACTCATGTGACTGGAAAGCCTGTTTGTCACAAACAAACACACACACACACACATACACACACACACACACACACACACACACACACACACACACACACACACACACAC
This sequence comes from Conus betulinus, assembly GCA_016801955.1. Lineage (NCBI taxonomy): Eukaryota > Metazoa > Mollusca > Gastropoda > Neogastropoda > Conidae > Conus > Conus betulinus. The sequence goes on along the minus strand of JADBJO010000949.1, from coordinate 198,544 downwards.
ACACAACTCACACATACAAGTACAGCATATGTATGTGCATACAACACACAAACATACACACACACACACTTAAATACACATATGTATGTAAGAGTATGCTTATACATGTATACAAAACACATTCACAAAAGTACATAAGCATGACCGCATTTATGCATATATGTCCACATGCTTACACTAATATACACACACATACATATGTGCACACAGAAGAGTAAGCATATACACAAGTCAATTTATGTTCAAACACACAAATCAATTCATGTTTAAACTGACTTATTCCAACCAGTTTGTTTTCAGATTAACCCTTAGTTATGCTGACATTTAAAAGGAAATGTTGAGAAAACTGATACAGTTTCAAAACAGACCTGGATCTGCATAATAAGGGTAAAATCTTTCACTCGCTTCCTTTCTTTCTTCATGCACTCTTGGTACCTCCCCCCTCCTCCTACCCCCTTTTCTCTTTCCCTCTTGCTCTCTCTCTCTCTCTCTCTCTCTCTCTCTCTCTCTCTCTCCCCCCCCAAAACTGTTAGCCCTACCTTCCTCCCTCCCTCTCAGAATTCTTTCCCTCCCTTCCTCCCTCCATTTCCAAGGTTTACACATCAAAACATTTTACATTCATAAATACAAGCAAAAACAACACACACACACACACACACACACACACACACACACACACACACACACACGCAAAGAAACATACTTCTGGAAGGCCTGACTTTGTTGATGTCGGAGTACAGATCCTGAACAATCTCAGACCTGGTGCTGATAGGGCGAGATGTCACGTGACTCTTCCACTTCTTGAAACCAAACTGAGGCACACAGAAAAAACAGGTGAGCAGATTCTCACATACAAACGCACATACTTACACACTCACACACACAGGCATGCAAGTACACACACACACACACACACACACACACACACACACACACACACACACACACACACACACACACACACATTTATGCGCCTACAAATGCAATATGATAATTGCATATTACCTAACCAAATCAAGGAAATGTTTTGGGTTTTTTTTTTGAGTTACAAGCAAACGACATTGAATCAAGATTTCAATGACTTAAAACACCTTGTATTGCACATTCCAGACTGACTTATAACCAAGTTCTTCAGTGTTCCACAATATATATACTGAGAATCCAAAGCTCATGGATTGGAGGCATTTCAGCTTCCTCCATTGTGCCTTTTCGCATGTCATCTGTGGCATCCAATATGGAAGTATGAGTTCTATTTTCAAGTGAATATCATCAAAATACTCTTGCAAAATGTTCTTTAAGTGAAAGCAACACTAAAATAAAGTCAATTACTACATTTGTGTCCCACACTCCCCCCCCCCCCCCCTCTCTCTCTCTCTCTCTCTCTCTCTCCTTGTTCTTGTTCCTCCCTTTCCTTCTGTCCTTCTTCGTGCACTTCTGGTATCATCCTTGCATATTTACTTTCATCTTTCGTTTCAAGGAAGGTTCCCGGGAAATGTCCAGGCCTTTCTCTCTTGCTTTTTTTTTTTTTTTTTTTTTTTTTTTTTTTTTTTTTTTTTTTCCCTCCCTTGTATCTTTTTGTTACATACAGTGTGAAAGTGTCACCACACCAAACACTGGTACAACACTAAACCCTGGGGCACTGTACCAAAAGCCAAAACATTAAAATCAGCAAGAAAATGTCCATTAGTTGCAATACAACATACAGACTGGCATAGTGCATGAGAGTTTGAGGGAAAAAAAAAAAAAACCTTTACAAGGAAAAAAAAAAAAAAAAAAAAAAAAAAAAAAGAAACAAAAAAAACAAAAGACAAAAAAAAAAAGTTTTTGTTTTCATGGTTTTGGTTTCAAGTACTCTTCTGTGTTGATTTAAAATCTGTTTTTACATATTTTAAGTGAGCGAAGTCTAAAGTGAGATCTCACAGTTAAAATCAATCATCTGTTAATTTTTTTCCTTTTGGAATGTGGCAGTATTGCCTTTTTTTTTTTTTTTTTTTTCTGTGCCATTGTATTATGGAATTAATTTCTATGAAATGGTAGACAGACTCGCAAAATTTGGTGTAAAACGCATGGATCATGCATACAGTTTAAAAATTCAACAATCTCATATGGGGAGATATAGTCAGTATAAAAAGCTTGCTGGAAACATTTGGAAAGAAACAAGATGAATCTGGATATATTTTAGCGACCAATCCAGTAAACACGTAAGCGTTATGTCTCATTATGGTTACAATTCACCTAGCATCAGATATCTCATCTCTTTCATTCACAGAATTAAACTGGATGCTTTTGAAACAAATGTTCTAAAAACTTAAACTGTTTTCTCAGAGTCTTCCTTTGATGAGGTTTTAAGTAATCCCACATTGAAACCTGATAGTCTTATTTATATTCTCTGCAGTCAAATATCACATATCACACACACACACACACACACACACACACACACACACGCACATGTGTCAACATTCACACACAGACCTCTGCACATGCTCATACGTACACAGACATATATATAACTGCACATATATCACATTCACATATATGAATGTACAACTGCATGCATGCGCAAGCCCTTACACACACACACACACACACACACACACACACACACACACACACACTAACACACTAACACACACACACACACAGAGGCTCATCATGCATGCTGTAACTAGACTTCACCACACTTTCACTCATATTAACAAAACAAACAAACAAAAGCTTCCCACCATTGCATATTCTTCCTCCAGCTATACCCAAGTACACCACACCTGAAGAATGGAATCCAAGTCAAACCATAACTGAACATGTGAGGCACGACAATGTAACCTCATTCTCATTTCTGTATTGGCTCAGTCACCATGAGCCAAGACACGAGTTTGAAAGAGTCGGCTTCATTAACATTAAAACCTCTCCTGTCTCAGCTGTGATATGAATCAGATGGAGTCTCATTAGAAACCTGCCTAGGTCACCTGTACCAATTTAACCAAACAGTCCACCACTAAAGGCGTAATC
>JADBJO010000949.1:185532-193032 GCA_016801955.1 Conus betulinus | reverse complement strand
CCCTTCCCAACCCCTTCAAAACACACATAGAAACACACAACACATGTGATTATGCGTATGTATGCAAACATGTGCACACACACACACACACACACACACACACACACACACACACACACACACACACACACACACCACTAAGACTAACACACATCAAACAAGTAAACAAGCATACAAACAAAACAAGAACAGTTTTTTTTTTAATCAGTTAAATTTACATTCTTTTTTTTTTAAATGACTGACTCACAGACAGGCTGAGTTATCATTAGTTACTGATCATCCGAGTCAAGAAAGCATGATTTCTTTCAGATCAAAAGGGACGTAAATTCAAAGACCACTTACTTTATAATTGTTGGAGATTCTGTGTGCTTCAATCTCATTCTCAGGAACCACCACAAACGTTTTTTCCCAACTGTCCACTTCGCCCTGAAGACCGGCACCACTGCTGGCAGAATGACGCACCCTTGCGTGCCTGCTGGAGGCGCCAAAGGCATGTTGATTACTGGTCACCAGCGGAGACTCTGTTTCATCTTCGATAATTACAGTTATGTCCATCTCTGTTCCTGTGTTTCCGTCTATTGGGGAAAGCTGCGCTGATCCCTCTTGCATGATGGGATCTTTGGGGTCAGACTCTGCCCCCTTAGCTGTTTGGCCCTCCACTGGCATTTTTACCACAGATCAGAATTTCAGTCAATGATACAAGAGGTTTGTTAGCACTTGTTTCAATATTTTCAGACCCTGAGACAGTCGCTGTTGAGCCTGTGGTCGGTGCAGTAGTCCGCATGTATTCCTACACATGGTAACTGTTTCACCACTGTGCTGAAAAAATGAAGGCAAAAAAAATCAAGGTCAGAAAGTACAAACATTTCATAATAAATAAGTAAAAAATGTAAAAACACACATGCAAACATTATATCAAAACATTCCATGACAAATGGGTTCTGTAAGTGATGCCACATACACATGGTACAGCAATGTTGTTACCTTTTTCTGTGTTCATGATGGCATGTCCATGGGAACGGCTGCAAAATCCATCTTCCCAAGTACGCCTTGTGCATGCCAGGCTTTTGTTTGTTGTTTTTGTCCCCCTGCCCCCTCCCACAAGCCATGAATATGAATTTTTGATCTTATGCATGTATATTTATACATACAAAGATCAGCACACGTGTTAATCCAGAAACTCGTTAAAATCCTCCTCCATACTTCACTAACCAGGAGCTGCCAAGACTAGAACCTGTCAGCTTCAGATTTACAGCCAAATAAATATTCTAATCCCTCAACTGTTGCACTTCATTCATACATATCAAAACAAATGTGAGAACATGCAGTCAGATAAACAAAATGCCAACAACATTGAAAACTTTTGCAATAAATCATGGAAGCAAAATCTGTGCTGCAATGATTCAATTCATTGTCACAAATGATTTCTAAGTGAGATATTCAGTGTATTCTGTAAGTGCGTGTCACCAAAATAAACCAATAAATCCCCTTTTTTTTCCTCCTGGTTCCTTTTTTATTCCCTTAACTCTTTTTTCAACAATCTCTTCAACAGACGTCAGCTACAGGCAACTTATTTGCTACCAATAATCCAAGGTTCTTATATGAACGTGAAAAGTGTGCTCAATATGAGGCCTAGTCTCTGCAATGGTTTCAGGTCAGGTACTCTGTGGGCCAGGACTGAGGTTAAGCTAATCAGAGACTAAGAGTCTGACAAACTTCATGATGATACTATGGGTACATTCACTTTCTACTAATGTGAAACTGTCAGCAGACTATGTCTTCTATCAGTTAAACATAAATCTCAGCCCCCAGTCCTTCATTCAATGTCCTGTAAACAGGAAGACAAATCCTGTCCCGTATGGCCTGAACCATGTTTTGCTATGCCTTCCAGGCAGTCTCTTCCTCTTGTACATTACTCACCTGAATATATGCAATATGTATATGCTGTTCAATGGAAGTAATGCAACAACTGTCATTTTAATGTGGCCGCCTTCAAGCACCAGGCATATCCCAAAGCCGATTTTTTTTTTTTTTTTTTTTGTAAGATGTCAGCATCAGGTCTACGCATACATACCTCATGTCATTCAGGCACATGTATGTTCTAAGTGGAAACTTAACTGACCATGTTTTCAACCATTTTTGGAAACTTAATACAGATTACAATGAAATCTGTTTTATGTTTCATTTGTCTTTTTTTTTTTTTTTCCAAACATATACACAAAATTGTGATGTCTAAACATTTTGCTTCCCACAACAGGTGTACAGAATTTAAAACTGAAAAGAGAAGGGGTCATTTCCATTAGTCCAGATTTTGCAAACAGCATCTTTCTTTAAGAGCCACACATGAAAGTAGACACTAAAATGGTCACTTAGACATACACAGCTAAAGAAAATGTCAATGCTGAGGCTGAGTGCCATTTTCATCTCTGTATGAGCAGTACTGTCCAGAAATTCCATATCGAAGACAGCAGCTATTGATAATCATGAATGGATTCAAAACACGATTTTCTTTCCATCTCGTATCAGTTCTATCAAAACAAGTGTGCTGAATACAGAAACTAACTCATGAAGGTAATTGCTACAAGAATATTTGTGACTTTTCACATTTCAATCATCACAGCTCCCGGTACAAACAAAATGTGAAAGAAAGCTGTCGGGCTGGCCTGTTCAAACAAAATAACCTTCACTGAAACAAACAGCTTAGTCAGATAAGCATGATGGACAGTGAAGGGGCATATGGAGCAAACAGGAATGAGGGGTGGGGGTGGGAGGGAGACATGTGTCGGATATCAAAAGTGGGACATACACCTCTTTTTTTTTCTTTCTCTTAAAAAACACTTTCACTGTTTAGAGAAGAGGATACATAAAAACCCAACCAACTCTAAATGAACCTATAAACACTACATACAGTCACTGAAATAAGCCCTGCCTTGGCTTAAGGCTGTGTCAGGTCAACTGACATAGGCTAGAACACCAAGGCTACATCAAAATGTTGTTATGGTCAGCATAGTTATTCGGGGATTGTCTTCAGTTGTGATAAGCTCCTAGCATAACATTATCAGTCTCCAAAATCCCCTGAAGTCGGAGTGTGGCTGCCCATGTGGCGGGGTAATCAAAAATGGTCACACACGTAATGTTCTCATCCCCAGCTGATGCATTTGTACCATAGTGTTCAAGTGCTTCAACTGTTTGGATGATCCCTGGAGTCTTTTAGCTAGGGTACAACAACAACAGCAACAACAACAACAACAACAACACTGATATAAGCATAGCCAATGAGCTGTTGTTGAAAAGTAAATGTGACTTTAAAACACACACACACACACACACACACACACACACACACACACACACACACACACACACACACACTAAGATAGCAATGATGATGAAGATGATAATGTACTCTACTCTCTGATTAAGTGTTAGTGGCCCTGGGGCTCATACTGTAACAATTTTTAAAATGGTGTGGTGGGAAAAGATGGGGGGGGAGGGGGGGGGGGGAAGGGGGAGAAGGAAACATAACTGAAAGCACAAAAGATGACATAATGACTTAGGAAAAACTGAAGTTAAAATATACAATTACATATTGGTATAATGTTGGAGTGATGAAACACTCACATCACACACACACACACACACACACACACACACACACACACACACACACACACACTTGTCAGTTTCAGCTAACCACAAAGGGCACTTTCACACACACAAAAGACTTGTCTTGAAAAAGAAAAACAAGCAACAAAAATTATCTACAGAACTGACATCAATTCATCACATGATAGCTTTCACTACTGACATCCTTAATGCAGATAAAACAAGGCTCTGCAGGGGGACTACTAGTCATTATGCTTCATTTTGCACCCCCAGATGACAAAAATTGGCTGGAAAAAAAAATTACAGAAAAATATGAATATAGCAATGCCATAACAAGTACATGAAATAGGCCATAGAGGGAAAGAAATACAACCATAAATGTCCAGTCTAATAGTGTGTACATTCTCAATACCTAGTCACTAGATAGCAACAACAAAAAAGCTGGTTTGTTTTTAAATCTATGCTCTCTCTCTCTCTCTCTCTCTCTCTCTCTCTCTCTGCTCACTCTGCGCTTAGGTGCATGTGTCACATGTGTGCATGTGTGTGTGTGTGTGTGTGTGTGTGTGTGTGTGTGTGTGTGTGTGTGTGTGTGTGTGAGAGAGAGAGAGAGAGAGAGAGAGAGAGAGATATTTGACACAAAATTTGATAATAAGACCTTTGGAGAAGGTGAACCCCCCAAATATATCTCTAATAACGTTCATTATGCTTTCAAAGGCCTTTAAATGTTAATCTACTCATAGTATCAATTTAATTACATTCAAAGGCCTTGAATGTAAATCTACTCATAGTATCATTTTAATTACATTCAAAGGCCTTGAATGTAAATCTACTCACAGTATCATTTTAATTACATTCAAAGGCCTTTAATGTAAATCTACTCATAGTATATCATTTTAATTACAAACATCAAACAGAATGGAAAAAGCACAAAGTTTTGCTTCCATTTCATCATGTTTTTTACATACTGTAGACAATAAGTTATAATACAAATACTTTGTAACCCTTTGACCTGCTCCAAGGTATAGACTATGACATTTCATCTACAAAATCAAAACTTCAATGTCTTGCTGATTAAAAATATATGCAAAACAGTGTACAGTTGCATGCTGTGGATTGATATCATACACCAATACAGTAGTAAGCTTAGTACATTGTTGAACGTTATTATGATACATTTCATATAAAAGCTGCAATAAATGCAGTCTGTCAACAATAATAAAGTATCCCTGTTAGTGTTTAAAACTGAAAAGTTCTAGCAATGAACAACCAACTGTACTGCATGTTGTGCTTTCAATGACTTTCAAAATGTCAAAAAAGCAAACCAATTAATACACACACTTGTAATATATTTACACAGTGACATATATATAGGTGTAAAATCAACTTCTTAATATACATACATGTATACACTAATAAACTTTCTCTCTCACTGAATTAATTAATCTTTAACATCACACACACACACACACACACACACACACACACACACACACACACACACATGCATTAATTAATCTCATTTATCATATCACTACGTAAAACCCTCTTTCAGTCAATGTTGAGCATGGGTGATTATAACTGTCCTGGTTTGCTGCTTGGCTTGAGCAGTGTCACTTGTGTCTGTGCTGTCTAGTGCAAGATTTAGTCGGCAGCGCAAAGCTTACACCTGTAAGCAGACAGAACTGCCGGAGTTCTTTTGCCATCTGTGCTGTGCTCAGTTTCTCTTTCCCGGTCTTGAAGTACTGGTTTAGAGTACCTGTCCACCTTGAAATTGAGTGTATGGGTGCAACTTCTTATTAACACTGGGAGACATTTCCATGACTAGTCATGTCTCTCTTGCACAAATCTTTGCAGCCCAGGCGAGGGCGGCCTGTGGGTCTCTTCCTGGATGACAGCTCATTGTTGACGATATCAGTCAGGATGAGACCACCCTAGATGCGGTGAACCTGCATGAGATGAATGTGTCTCAACCAGCAGAATCTCCAGACATCTACAGATTAAAGACAGCTAAGATTTTGATGGCTTGATCTGTAGTCCAAGGTTTGTTTTGGCCTTTACCATTTCCTTCACGGGACTGCCTGTGGTGTGTATTATCATATTTTACGGTTGCTATGTCTACATAATTTTCTTACTGCATCACTTGTCACGAATACATAATTCTATTGAATCCTATGTTCACACACACACACACACACACACACACACACACTGTATCTTGTATTTATGACAAATAATAATACATGACAATCTATATTTCAACAGGCCAAACTATTCCCATTTTCACACATGTTGCACGAAGAGAGATTGATTGATTGATTGATCATTTTGTTCCCAACGGTAAACTGATAAGATGATTTTCATCTGATCCATGTCCCTTCTGGGACTGAGGACTCTAACACGCTATTATACACCAGAGAGAGAGAGAGAGAGAGAGAGAGAGAGAGAGAGAGAGAGAGAGAGAGAGAAAACACATGTATACATACACACACACATGCGCGTGCGCGCACACACACACACGGAAACAAAACGAACTTGGAAAAGTTTGCACTCTTACAGTTGACGTCTTGCGTCGAACAGAACAGAACCAAGCCACAACGCAACACAGTTCACCACATTTGGTATAAAATGCATGATGGCAATATGATCTGCTTGCCTCAAGTTTACATCAAATTACTCTAGATAACTACTGCTGTCATACTGGAGTCATAAAATTACCAAAGTTTTAAGAAATATTTCAAACTAGTAAAAATCGGCGTAACACCTCAAATTTGTTTACCTGTTACCAGGTATACTAATTGCACGAACAAGTGAACGTCCTGTTGTGCATTAACAAGAAGGTGATAGCTCCCATCGCTGATAAATAAAGTTTCGCAGTTGCTCATCCACCTGCAGGCTATACATGATAAACGATGATAGGCTCGTGATTTCAACATGACTTCGACTTTTTTCTGTCATGTGATGAGATAAGATCACGTGATCACTGTAACGGCCGAGGTGTGGCCTAGGTCTATCGATTAATCACATGTGGCCACAGAAAGTTTGAGACTGGTCCCAGTCAGGTCGTTTTACAACCACTGCATGTGCTAGAGTCTCTTTCCATCAAACTTCAGGCTTTTGTCGAGTTTCAACTCGCACGAGCGTCCATCGAATTGCCATCGGCAATGACAGTTAAAAACCAATCGACGATGGCACAGAGAACGATGTTCTCACACTAAGCCTAGTTCAAATCTTTCCGTCAAGCTAAGTTTATGTTTTGGTGGATGTCTGACAATTTGCTTGTTTCTTTGACGGGCAGTATGTGTTGTTTATTTGAAAACGTTATTTCAAAACGTTCGAGGACCACGAGTTTCCTCTTCTTTTGTTTTCAAAATGGATCGATTCTTCTTTGTTGTGTCTTGAGGCTAAGCTCACGAGCATAATTATGAGCAAGTCTCACGCTAGCTGAGATTATGCGCACTAGATCGTGCTAAACTTACTGAAGTGAAGTTTGAAAGTGCTTCGTTATTCATATTCACGAATGAGGTTAATCATCAGATCTCTCTCTCTCTCTCTCTCTCTCTCTCTCTCTCTCTCTCTCTCTCTCTCTCTGTGTGTGTGTGTGTGTGTGTGTGTGTGTGTGTGTGTGTGTGTGTGATTTTTAGAACATTTCTGTTGTATTAATGAAGCTGTTTGACTGCACATGAGTCCCGAAGAAGCCTTTCACAGGCGAAAACTTATTACATTAATGACTTGGCAAAGACTTTAAAAAAAAAAAAAAAAGAAGAAGAAGAAGAGAGATGGGTGGACGGGTGAGAGAAAAAAATGAGAATGGAAAATCGGGGAAATATAGACATTAAACCCTTCAATAGCAGCATATGGGGAACATTGGAATCCATCTTGAAGACAAAACCAATT